>CAWUFW010016751.1:0-294425 GCA_963921515.1 Calotriton arnoldi | reverse complement strand
GGGCACACGTTTATACCCATCCCAACCACATACACAGGTGTACCACCCTCAAGCATGCCATACTAGCACACTCGAGCATGTACAACCCTCATGCATGCCAACTAATATGGGAGACTGACAACAAGGGGGCACGCGCTTATACCCATCCCAACCACATACACTGACTGGTGTACCACCCTCACGCATGCCATATTACCACACTCTAGAGAATGTACCACCCTCATGCATGCTATACTACCACATGTGAGCATTTACCACCCTCATGCATGCCATACTACCACACTCTAGAGAATGTACCACCCTCATGCATGCCATACTACCACACTCTAGAGAATGTACCACCCTGATGTATGCCATACTACCACACTCTAGAGAATGTACCACCCTCATGTATGCCATACTACCACACTCTAGAGCATTTACCACCCTCATGCATGCCATACTACCAAACTCTACAGAATGTACCACCCTCATGCATGCTATACTACCACATGTGAGCATTTACCACCCTCATGCATGCCATGCTACCACACTCTAGAGCATGTGCAACCCTCATGCATGCCATTCTACCACACTCTAGAGGGCACCTGTTTATACCCATCCCAACCACAGACACTGATTGGTGTACCACCCTCATGCATGCCATACTACCACACTCGAGGGCACGCGTTTATACCCATCCCAACCACATACACAGGTGCACTACCCTCATGCATGCCATACTACCACACTCGAGCATGTACCACCCTCATGCATGCCATACTGCCACACTCTAGAGAATGTACCACCCTCATGCATGCTATACTACCACATGTGAGCATTTACCACCCTCATTCATGCCATGCTACCACACTCTAGAGCATGTACAACCCTCATGCATGCCATACTACCACACTGTAGAGCATATACCACCCTCATGCATGCCATACTGCCACACTCTAGAGGGCACACGTTTATGTGTTCAAAATATTTTATTTAATTTTTGCTCGTAGACAAATAATAAAGACATTACATAAAATGTTATTGTTCAGTAACAAAATACCTAATAATTTGCAAATTGACCAAAATTATTTAGACGTTATAATAGGTATTGAGATATTACATATTTCAAATATACATAAAAGAGGAAAGGACGGAAGGAAGGGAAAGGAGGGGACAAATATAACAACCAATGCATAAGATTAACACAGAGCTACTATATTATTATCATACACCTGTATCCTAATTGAGTCAAAATCAAAATTGGATATAAAAATACAACATTAAGAGGATAGATATACATCAACAGGTAACCAAAAAGATTGATAAGCGAGCGAATTATGTGAAATCCCATTCATGGATAATTGAGCACCTCTTCTAGTAAAAATAACCCATGACCACCAAGCATTAACAGATAATTTAGAAACATCTTTCCAGCAAAAAGTGATGGATTTTATAGCTGCAGAGATTAGGAAATTAAAAAGTTTACATTCCAAATCCTGTAAGTATTGTAAAATAATAGCAGATTTACATATTATTAATTGATAGGACACATCAATATGGAGATTAAAAATCTTTTTATGATAACCCAAACTTCAGACCAAAATGTAAAAACTAGAGGACAGTCAAAAAGCATATGTTGTAACGTACCAGGATGTAATTTACAATGCCAACAATCTGCAGAGGGAAGAAGTTTAGCCTTAAATAAACGTGCTGGAGTCCATAAACAATTGTATAGAATATATGAATTGGTTTGGTAGATTGAAACAGGTAGCCAACCAGATATGCTACTAAGCCAAATATCCTTCCATGTGTCAATAGATAAAGAAAGCGAAAGTTCATTGTTCCAAAAAGATGAAATCATGTCTAAATTGCTACCTAGGGTATCTGATAATTTTTTATATAGAATGGAAACCCCATGAGACGATCCAGAGATTGTTTGAATGTAAATTGATAAATCTGCTGTAACATTGGATGGAATAGCATTGGGAAAGGAGTCTAAGATTGAATTGCACAAATATTGATACTTAATAATGTCAGGTTTACGTAGACCAAATCTTGCTTGCAACGTTTCAAAAGCAATAAAGGTATTATTGGAATAAACATCTTTAAGATAAAAAATACCAGCTCTAATCCATGAAAACCAAAAACTAATATTCCTGTTTAATTTAATGACATTACTATACCACAATGATAACTCATCAGTATTATTCATGGGAAAAAGAAAAATTGAGTCAAGATCATTAAATAACATTTTAGTAGATTTAATAATAACTGATTTATGAAAAAATGTGGTATTATTATGCATAGACACTAAAGTAGGTAATGGAAATGGCCTTACTATAGATTTCTCAATAGATAGCCAAGCAGGAGGAATATTTAAAAAGGAGTGGTTAAACCATAATGAACTTTGTTTTAAAATAAAAGCTTTATGATAAAGAAAGAAATCTGGGATACCAAAACCAGCATTACGTTTAGACACTTTTAACTTTTTATAACTAATACGAGGAGATTTGTTGTTCCATAAAAACTTTGACAAAAATTTATCAACATCTTTATAAAACTTTAATGGAAATTGAGTAGGAATCATGGCAAGGGTATAAAAGATTTTGGGAGCAATAGTCATTTTGATTGAGTCCATTCTGCCCCACCATGAAAGATGTAGTGATGCCCATTTAGACGTTTTATCTTTAATGTAATTTAGGATGAAATCACAGTTTAAAGTTATTGTTGATTTTATGGATGAGGAAAATAAAATTCCAAGATATTTTAACTTATTTTTTTGCCAAATGATTTCACGCATGGGAAGCATATCATGAGTGCAATAAACATTAAGGGGAAAAAATTCAGTTTTGTTGGTATTTAAAGTATAGCCCGAAACTGTAGAATATTTTGTTATAATATCCATTAATGAGGGGAGCGAAGATATAGGGTCACTAACAAATAAAAGCACATCATCCGCATAAGCGAGAGTTTTAACAATAACATCCTTGATATTAATTCCTTTAATATTGTCACATTTTCTTATAGAGGCAAGAAAAGGTTCAATGCCAATTAAAAATAAAAGAGGAGAAAGAGGACATCCTTGCCTTGTACCTCTAAAAAGCGAAAATTGATTTGAGACTTGTCCATTAATAAATAAACGAGCAGTAGGGGCGAAATATAGAGCTGAAATCATGCGTATAAAAGTATCTCCAAAATTAAATGAGGACATCGTATGAAATAAAAATTGCCAATGGATTTTATCGAATGCTTTCTCAGCATCTAAGGCTAATATTCCAGATGGCAACGTTAAAGTAGGACTTTGTTCAATAATATGTAGCAAGGTTCTTGTATTATGAGCAGAATATCTATTCTTCATAAAACCAGACTGATCCGGGTGTATAATAGAATCTAAAAAAGGGGCCAATCTAGTAGCAAGTATTTTAGCATATAATTTACAATCTTGATTAATTAAGGATATAGGGCGATAATTGGACACAAGAGTGGGATCCTTATCTGGTTTTGGAAGTACTATAATCAGCGCTTCTGTAAAAGAACCAGAGGTAGATCCTGTAGATCCGAAAAACATAAATAGTTGGTGTAAAAAAGGTAAAAGGTATGACTTAAATTCTTTGTAGAATTCCGCTGGAATCCCATCAGGACCAGGAGATTTGTTCTTTTTAAGGGATTTTATAGCTGATAATATTTCATCTTTGGTAATAGGTGCCTCAAGTCCAATTTTATCTGATCGTGAAATCTTGGGTAACTCACAGGAATTTAAAAAGGAGTCGATTAAAGAAGCATCTTGAAAATCGGGTTTATTATATAATTTAGAATAGAAATTCAAAAATTCATTAACAATTTCATTGTGCGAGAGAGCAATTTTACCATGGGCACCATGAATTGAATTGATTTGAGATTTATCCTTTTTTATACGTAAATAATTAGCTAATAATCTTCCTGATCTATTGGTATTAAAACTAAATCTGGCTTTAGCATTAGATATTTGGATACCTGCTCTTTTACTTAGGATTGCATTAAATTCATATCGCAATTTTTGTAGTTTAAATTTATATTGAGGATTGTTGGATGTAATAAAAAGTCGCTCAAATTTTGCAATCTGTTTTTGAAGATTATTAGCATTTGCATGAAAGGTTTTATTTTCGTGGGCCATGATAGATATAGTTACTCCCCTAATATAAGCTTTAAACGCATCCCATCTATTAATCATAGAAGTAGAACCTTCAGGGTTGAGTATAAAATATTCTTGAATGGCGGATAAAAGTTTAGGCTTGTTATACTCATTTAAAATAATACCAGTGTTCATACGCCATCTAGATTGTTTAGTAAAAGTTGATTCCAAATTCAAAACCAAAGAGATCATAGCATGATCTGAGATGTCAATGTTACCAATAGTAGGGGCATTTATTGAACCAATTAGATGCCTAGAAACCAATAAACAATCAATTCTAGAGTGGGAATTGTGAGGATTTGAGAAGAATGTGAAACATTTTTCTGTAGGAAAATGTAATCTCCAAATATCAACCAACTTAGTGGCTTGAATAAATGATTTGAAAGCAAAATAAACTTTAGAAGGGTGAAACTTAGTATGAGATAATCTATCCAATAAAGGGTCCGAGATAACATTAAAATCACCTCCAACAATTAAAGGGACATTACCGACCTTTAGAACCTCGGTTGTAAGATTAGTCCAAAAAACTGGGTCATCTGCAGTAGGACCATAAACATTTAATAAAAATAGAACTGAGTCATGAACTTTAATTTTAACTAGAATGTATCTACCATCCTTATCAGAAATTTTACTCAAAATTTGACAGTGAAGTTTTTTTGCAAACAAAATAGCTACACCATTTTTTTACCATTAGCAGGGGAAGACGCAATCACATCCACCCATTTCTTCTTCATATAATCTAAAATTTTATCATCTATATGAGTTTCTTGCATAAAACAAACATCTGCTTTGCAACTACTTAAATAATCTAAAATCTTTGTACGTTTAACTGGATGGCGCAATCCTTTAACATTTAATGAAACTATTTTAAAATTATGTGTATTAGCCATAATAGAAGAAAGGAAAAAAGGAGATCAAAAAGAGGAAGATAAAGAATATCAAGAGAATGAGAAAAAGGTAGCTCCAATTAAGATAAAGGGAAAGGAAAGGAAAAATGAAAAAAGGATGGAAAAAACGACAAACAAAAGACATAAATGTGAGATGTGAAATGCACACACGCTTTACAAGCATGACCGGAACCGCTGGAGCCCTTCACAAAGAGATTTCAGTACTTTGTCAGAAAGGACATAACTGATAAAAATCGTAACTGATAAGAGTCAAGCAGCAGAGTCATTGGTATCCATTGAGAGCTGAGACTGATGAACCAAAAAATGACTCAAATCTTCTGGACGTTGAAAAGATTTCGAGAAGTTATCCTTCCAAATGCGCATTGTCGACGGATCAAAAAGACCATATTTGTAGCCCAGACTTCGTAGTTGAGGACGAAGGGCAGTGAATTCTTTGCGGATTGAGACAGTTTCTTTGGCGAAATCCTGATGAATAAATATCTTATTTCCATTTACCATCAATGAAGGTATTTCTCTAGCTGCTTTTCTGATTAAAACCAAATGGTGGTGTCGAAGAACTTTAAAAATCATTTGTCGCGGTTTTGTGTGTAGAGGGTTCCTATGTGAGGGAATCCTGTGAGCCTTATCAATTTCAAACGGTTCTGAGAATTTCATTTGCAAAAGACCAGGCAATAACTTCTCCAAATATAATCTACAGTTATTTCCCTCAACATCTTCAGGCAAATTAAATATGCGTAAATTATATTGTCTGTTACGGTTTTCCATGTCCAATAATGCTGAGCACATAGGTGAAATTTTTGCCACAAGTGGAGAAAATGTGTCAATTTTGGCCTTATTATCCTGTATTTTGATGGAATTGTCTGATATTTTCATTGACAGGCTGGCCATTTCTTTGCGCACATGTTTAATTTCAGAAGCAATATTGTCTGTATTGACACGAAGAGCCTGAATTTCTTCCAATATTAAAGATAGTGAGGGTTCAGAAGACTCTACTACTTTAGATTTAGTAGGAGGAGGAGAAATTTGCTGCCTCCTTTTATTATTAATCGCACTTTTATTTTCCATTTTGAGTAGAAAGAGGCAAAATGAGACTTGCAGAAGCAAAATAGTGAATGAAATAGCGAAAGCTGTGGAAATAACCAGGAAATGACTGGTGCAGCAGCTAAAATGGGTAGGGGGAGTGGCTAGGCCCAAGCCAGGCCCTTTCCTGAAAGTTCACTCCGCCCCCTTGACAGAAAGCCTGGCTGTACCTGAAAGCAGTGCAAGGAGCAGGAACCAGGCGATGAAAAAACCCACTTCCGCTGTGCAGAAACGTCTGAAAAGCTCCACAGCAAAGGTAAGTTGATTAAAGATGCAGCATCCTCCACCAGAAAGCCCTTTCTGACAGGAATTCGTCGTTTAACCCGAAAAAACGGGCTGAAATAGCGCGAAGTCTCTCACGCGGCGGCCATCTTGAATCGCGCGCTCGCGCGTCTCGAGGGCACACGTTTATACCCATCCCAACCACATACACAGGTGTACCACCCTCAAGCATGCCATACTACCACACTCGAGCATGTACAACCCTCATGCATGCCATACTGCCACACTTTAGAGCATGTACCACCCTCATGCATGCCATACTACCACACTCTAGAGGGCACGCGTTTATACCTATACCAACCACATACACAGGTGCACTACCCTCATGCATGTCATACTACCACGCTCTAGAGGGCACACGTTTATAGCCATACCAACCACATACACAGGTGCACTACCCTCATGCATGCCATACTACCACACTCAAGCATGTAACACCCTCATGCATGCCATACGGCCACACTCTGGAGCATGTACAACCCTCATGTATGCCATACTACCACACTCGAGGGCACGCGTTTATACCCATACCAACCACATACACAGGTGCACTACCCTCATGCATGCCATACTACCACACTCAAGAGGGCACACGTTTATACCCATCCCAACCACATACACAGGTGTACCACCCTCAAGCATGCCATACTACCACACTCGAGCATGTACAACCCTCATGCATGCCATACTGCCACACTCTAGAGCATGTACCACCCTCATGCATGCCATACTACCACACTCTAGAGGGCACGCGTTTATACCCATCCCAACCACATACACAGGTGTACCACCCTCACGCATGCCATACTACCACACTCTAGAGGGCACGCGTTTATACCTATACCAACCACATACACAGGTGCACTACCCTCATGCATGTCATACTATCACACTCGAGCATGTAACACCCTCATGCATGCCATACTACCACACTCGAGCATGTAACACCCTCATGCATGCCATACTACCACGCTCTAGAGGGTACGCGTTTATACCTACACCAACCACATACACAGGTGCACTACCCTCATGCATGCCATACTACCACACTCTAGAGTATGTACCACGCTCATGCATGCCATACTACCACACTCTAGAGGGCACGCATTTATACCCATTCCAACCACATACACTGGTGTACCACCCTCATGCATGCCATACTACCACACTCGAGCATGTAACACCCTCATGCATGCCACACTCATACTGCCACACTCTAGAGCATGTACAACCCTCATGCATGCCATACTACCACACTCTAGAGGGCATGCGTTTATACCTATACCAACCACATACACCGGTGCACTACCCTCATGCATGCCATACTACCAAGCTCTAGAGGGCACGCGTTTGTAGCCAGGGGTGGAGAGATCTCCCTAGGTAAAGGCTCGAGCCCTAAGTTCCAGGGGCCCCCCTCAGCACAATACTTTGGCCATAGAGCTCCTGATTGAGTCCAGAGGGGGCCCCTCCACATACCTTGCAGGGGCCCCCCCTCAAGAGCCGGCCCTTACTTATCCCTGAGATGACCCATAAGTCATGTGATTCTGTCGTGGTTGAGTTAGTGCCCAGTCTCAGGCACTCGTTTGGTTTGATCAAATTCAAAGGTGACTCTAGGTTTTGGTGGGAAATGTCCTTGGGGGAGGGAAAGGGGCAATATTTCCACCCTGCATTCTCATCGTAGGGTGCGTTAACAAGTGCCTTTATGGGCAATCCACAAAAACTGGAAATCTTTGGCTGTGTGATGTGACTTGTCTGAAAATTGCTGCAGCTCATGATCCCTATGAAGACACAAGTGAGTGGGTTCAAGGGCAGGAGATAGTGTTTGCTGGACGTGCTCTCCACCGCCTGTGCAGACACAAGGGTCATTAGAGTTGCACTCTCATACCTCTTGCAACTTATCACAATACAAGAACACAAGCTGATGAGGCGAATGCAGTAACATTAACAACAATAACCACACTCTGAACCGAGTCACATGACCCAGTACAGCTTGTGGCTTTCTGAATGGGGCACATGACCTGGTACAGCGTGTGATGTTTTGAAAGGGGCACATGGCACAGTCGGTCATGGAGTTCATGACCTTATACTCTGCTTTTGGCCTCAGTTCTATATATGCTCACGGGTCTCCTCGATGACTTGCAATATCCTTATAATGTATGGCAGGGAGTACTTTTGCCCCAATATCACTTCTTTTTTTTCATTTTTTTTTATTTGAGTTGGTAAAAAAAAAAACAGGGCAATTCATACAACAACGCAACAGCAAACAAAGCAAAAAGAGGAAACATAATCCGACATATCTTGGACGGAAAACATCTTCAATAGCAGCAAAAATATACGGAGTGCAAAAAATGCAATACAAATAATTCCCGAAAAGTGCATCATGACAAGTACTGAATATAAAGTGCAATTTTTCAACCATTCATCATACCCTAATATTTTCATATTTTGACATTTGTTTCTTGATATCAAGCTACAAGAATGAGTAGATTACAAGCATCTCTACTCTCATCTCAAGTAGCAGCAAGACTATAATGTTAAGTTATGTTAATTTAATTTCTTAAGCGCAAAGGTTACCCTAGGGTGTCCTGGCGCTGATCACTGCCTATCGGTTGCTGAGGTGTGTGATGCCCTTTGGGGTGAAAAGCCTAGTTTTCAGTCCCTTCCTGAAAGTAATGAGCTCGGTGGTGTTCCTGAGATGGAATGGAAGTTCATTCCAGGCCCTTGCGGCCCATGTGATGAAGCTTCTGCCCCCCCAGCTGGCTTTTTTAGCTGGGGGTGTGGAATAAAAAGCCTTTTTAGGGGTTCACTGATGCACCTGGTCCTTAAACCAACAAAGAAGAGATTGGCACGGAAGCTGGAATATCAAAATAACGAGTTTATTAACCTCACATGAGGGTGACTGCGTCAATACAGTACCCTCAGGCCACTGTAGGAGGCAGTCCATGGAGTACAGACACCCTGGGTCTTTTATGCCCAGTTTATAGCTGAGTTAGCATGTAGACTCAAAAAGAGGCGGTACAAGTATACACATGAATAGCTATTACACATATAAGGACTAACAGAAAATGCTTAGTCAACAAAGTAGGAGGAGTAACAGAGTTGCTGACATCAGTTAAAATAGCCTGACAGTTACTCTAAGAGCAGGTGCATTCTACCAGCTAGGCCTTTCTGAGTATGTGCAGTACTCTGGCTCAATACTGAAGGAGTTAATTATAGTTCCTGACTCAAGTGAAATACAAGAGCAGGCAACAGTGAAGAGGGAGAAAGCACATGGCGAGCACATGGCTAACTAAAATGGCTGCCAAAAACAAAATGGGTCCAGCTGATGCTAACAGCCATTTCAGCTAGTTTCCACAGATGGCCGTTTTAGCATTAGCTGAAGACATCCGCTATAAATTAATAGAAGCATGGAAGTTATCCTGCACATCTATCCTCATAAATCCATTAATATCCTGATCCATTGCTAGGTGGGCATTTACATTTTTAACATTGTTTAACTGGTGAGATACAAGTAGAAATACATGGGGAACAGAGTATTGGGTCATAATGAACAACACACAGATAGCAGGAGAAAATAATGGCTATTATTACAAACAGAACTATCAATTTTTTCCAACCCCAAGCAGAAAGCAAATCCCAAAACCATCCAGTCCAATTCTAAGTTTCAGGGCTCCGATGTATTTCAGTGACCATCTATTTCAGCTTCAGAATAACCAACAGCACATATCTAATATAATATCTTAAATAAAAAACATTTTTTAATAGACCTTTCCAGTGTTCTTTTTATGAGGGCTAGAGTACCAATTGATATGCTCTGGAGGAGGGCAGAGTAGTATTTATCAACTGTTCAAAAAAACGTTTCTCTTGCAGAATATACATTCCTAATGCAAATATTAAAGCAACTAGACATATTGTCACAAAAATAATCTTCGTGTTGGGGGACCAGGAGGACCAAACGGGGCCATGGGATTTAGGACAAGGAGCCGCAAAGGGCTGCTCCTCCTCAAAAATAGGACGACCAAAGGGGTACATTGCTAAAAAAGTACTTGAAGAATAGAAGCCGCTGTGCAACCAGCCAGAGGGGAGTCTTCTCCCTGTGTCCGTCTGAGCCTCACCGGCAGACTCCTTTCGTTCATTCTTTTCCAACGGTGGAGCTGCACAACTTGCAACTCAAGAAAACAATCACGGCCCAGTTTTAAGGGAAAAGGTTTCTTCTTTCAGGATAGGGCAATCACCCTCCGGGTCAAATGCCCTCAGCGATCCTGTCCAGTGTCTCAGGCAGTGCACCAGTATTCTTCGCTTTAATCTAACAGGCACCAAAGGCACAGCACCTGTACCCTGAACTCAAGTCCTTCCCTAACTCCTGTGTTGCTCCGCTGGCGCACTGCTCTTTTGTCGGGGCCACAGATTGTACCCAGTATGCCCAGGCACCTCCTGATCAACAAACAGAGGTGCAAAATTGCATTCACTTGGGGACCAGGACTCAAAAGGCCTGATGCTGGAATATCTGAGGCAACCCTTGTTTCAAAAGGGGTCACCTCAAGCAAAAGCCTCCTTGTCGTCCTTATCGGTCTGTGACTCTCTCAGCTGGGCATCAAAAACTGGATCCACGCAAAGAATTCTCCATCGTGATTTGTGACCCCGTCTTTCGCCCAAGACAGTGGCAGGGGTACACACTTCACGTCCCAGTGCTTCCGGCCTTCTACCTTCACTGCGGTCCTAGTTGCCAGCAATGCCTGTGCTGGTTCCCTTTACCTCGACTCCAAGCTGGATCGGCGCTAACTCCCCAGGCTGAATCTGATGTCCGGGCCCCTCTGGCAATGGTTGTAGGGCAGCAGATATCTATTGGTGGTCAAAACAAAAAAATCTTTAGACAAGGCATACAAATAATCTATCAACAGAGAGGATACTCTATTTCAAAATACTTCTCCAGTCTTGGGGCGCCCCATACATTAGCAAGGCACCCAAGAACCACTTCATCTATCTGAGAGTAAAAAACCCCTGGACCTATTAGCGAGTATAAAAGGAACTTTTTTGGTGAACTGACAAGAGTAAAACGTTACACTATTTGAAGCAGCCAAGGAAGTCTATGTTTATTGAAAAAGAAAAACAATACAGACCTACTCTAAATCCTTACATTTGTGTATTCCTATATTATTCATCTGAAAAACCTGAAGAAAGGGAATTTTTAGAACAAGCATTCTTTTGTGCTTCTTGTCTTAACAAGCTTGTGTTTCATAAGTTATAACCTTTCACTACTTGTACAGGACTGCAGACACTTCTAAAATGATTTTTCTTACGTAAAAACACCTACATTTTATGCTTAGGACCATGCTCATGTTATAGGCGCGGCGGGAAAATCTAAAACTGCTAATTTAACAGGGATCCTTATTACATAAATAACTATAGAATGAGAATAATATAAACAATAATGGTGTTATCTCCTGAGAATTTTAGAACAAAAACTACCCACATATAGTTCCCCTTTAAAGGTCAAATAAGGGAACATCAATCTAGACGACTCATCCTTTCATCAGACAGGATGGGCAGTAACATGGCGTATTTTTTTATTCATTTTATTAATGCTAACAATTTTTAAAACAGTATTACTGAATAGCCAATTAAACGTCTCATGGCCGTTCCTAGACAGCTTAGACAGGCTCAAGAGAGAGTGAGCAAAAGAGAGAGAAAAAGAGAGAGAGAGAGAGAGAGAGAGAGAGAGAGAGAGAGAGAGAGAGAGAGAGAGAGAGAGAGAGAACATAAATCAAGAAAAATGACAATGTGTTACTTAATTTTAGGTACCCTTAATTTGCCCAGGAGCTAATCTCCCTAATCTCCTCCCCCATTCAACAGTAGGTAACCTGAAACAGGTGACCTTCTGTCGACAATATTTACCCCCATTTTTGGCAGCTGAGCACAAACAAACTTGTAGGAGGTAAATAGCACATTGAGCTAGCTAGAAAACATTAATAACCAACTACCAATTCCTTTAGCAATTGTACTAGTGTAACATGAGGGCGCATGAATGCAAACTGAATTTCATTGCCTTCTTATTGTAGCCCTTGCACAGTAATCTTTAAACTAAAGCATTATTTCTATATACATGGCAGAGCTATGCTTCTTATGACTGCGCAAAACCTGCCTGGTCTTTTGCCAAAAATAATAAGCAAAGCTTCTCTTTCTCTTTGCGCTGTCATCCCTTCCTTCAGAATCTTTTCCGAGGTCGAAGTGCCAAAGCAAACCTATTAGAAAAACCCCTCCTATGTGGGCATTTTGCTGGTCTGCTAAATACAGAACTCGACCTCTGCCCCTTAAACCTGCTTTCTGTGCAAGGCTATTTCCATGCGGTTTTCCAATTCAAAGTAACTCTGAAGAATCACAGCTGAAAAGCAGTCCTGTTCCGTGCCTATGAGCTAATAATTTTAAAGGTAAGAAGCACTTTTTGCTGCCTTATTTTATACTTATTTTTATTCGTGTGCAGTGTGAAATGTGATTTCTAGCAGTTTAGAGGCCAGCTGCTTGTTCTGCAGTTGCATGTGTGTACTGCTGAAACCTGAGATCAGTTTGAAAACAGCCCTGGGTGCCAGGACTGCTTTTAAAAAGTAAATTGTGCCCAAACTCGACTATGGTGGTAGGGGCACTTTAAATCAATAACCTACAATGTTTTGGCATATTAGGGACCCCCAGGGTCTCCCCTAGATATCCCAGGGGTGGGGGGTCAGAAATGTATACGGTACACCCTTATAAAATAAGTTTTTATATGCCTGGGTAAAGTGAAATTTCACATTTCACTCCCCACATTGTGGGAAAGTGCTGCTCAAATTCAACTTTGATGCTAGGAGCTTATATATTTGTCACAGTAGGATTATTAGATATTATAAAGCTCATAAAAAAGAAAAACCGATTTTAGTGCAATTATTGTTAATACATTTTTTTGTTTGTTTTATGTAGCCCTTTTTTTTTTTTAATAATGATCACTAACTCTTTTAATGTTTCCACATATGAAAAGCAAGCCTCATTCCTTTCCTTTTGCGTTTAAATGCATGTATTTATAACACTAAGCACAGAAGCTGTACTGAAACATGAAATAGTTTGTGTCACTTTTTAAAGGGCAGTAATTATTTACCATCAGAACCACAGATATGCTTATTTAGAAAAGCAACAAGAAAGAAAATCCCTGCTTTTAATCCTTTCTATTTTATCCAAAATGATGAAACTGTATTTGTAACTTTTAAAATTAGTAGTCTTTAACGCACATGCTTGATCTGTAGCTTGTGGCCGGGCATAGCCATGTGTTGTTTACTCAGCTGTGCTTTTACGACCAGCAAGCCTCAACTTCTACGCCTTTTCCAGGAGAAAAACCCTTTGCTGTATTGCAATGTCCTGAAAAAGTTGGATCTCCGTCTGTTTTGACAGACAGCTTCCTCTCAGTCAGACAGCGTTAAACAACTGTTTAAAAGCTCTTTTTCTGGTGCTGGAAATTTGAGCACGGTGCAGTCTATTTAAAACACAGGCATTCCAAGCCAGTACAATCTATTGTCTTGTAATGTGAAAAAAAGGCGCGTTTATTTGAGCAGCAACCAATTTACTCAGATGATATGAATGCCTTTTAATATTAATATCTAAGGATAATGCTGTAATATTTTGTATTAAGTCCTAGTTTGAAAGCACACATTCATTTTTTTTTTTTTTCTATGAGGCCTATTTTTTCCCTATTGAGTGTTAATTCTAATGTTTCTTTTGTGGCAATATTCACACATCTATACTTTGTTACTATTTTACTTTAAATGGTAGCGCGCAGCTGTTTAGCATATATTATATAATTCATTCCTTGAATTTTAAAATGTAATTCTTTCAATGACATTTGCAGAACAGAATGACGACAACAAACCAAATTGAGCTCATTCCAGACATTTTTAAGAAGGGGGCCACACACTCAGAGCACACAACACTGCTTGCTAAGGCAAGCCATTCTCACACCAAAAACATAGTCACTACTTTACTGAAACAAGTACTTTCAAGCATCACCACCGGTGTCAATCCACAACCACATAGACATTAAAAAAAACAATTAACCCACAAATCAACACTTAGGACAAAGCAAGACACAGCCTACAGACTGTACTCAAACCAAACCATTTGTAAATACCAATTGTAAGTAATATTTACAAACAAAAAGGACTCTAAAAAAAGTACAGAGATTACACCAAGACAAATAGACAGCCAAAAGACTACCATGTTCAAAAAGACAGGCTCGCGCCTCAGGCCTTTTCCAATAATACACCAAATTACCAGTTGGGCTGGCAGAACACTCAAAAGCGCTCCGTATCACCACTTATGAATTTTACTAAGTGCGCAGATCAGGATCCTTTTTTATATATATTTGTTCCATAGTGTACTATACATTATGGAAGAAATAGTCATATTTAATGTACATAAACCTATTAGGTATCCCCTCTAGGGGAGTCAGCTGAGTACTTCCTAAATCCATATTGGTACCTCCAAGACAGCAACACTTTCTACGAAGTGTGCTAGGAGCAGGCATGCCAAAAATATTATAGCATATATAATATCATATCCAAATGACACTTAACACAATTTGTGCCGTTCAAGTCTTCAAAAAATAGAGAAAAATCTCCTCATTACCTGCCTTCATTTGCTGCAGCAAACAAACAAACAAACCAAAAATCTTGGCCAAGCTAATCCAAACAAAAGTGTTGCTACAGCAACCTTACCAAACCAAAGTCTCCAGCTTCCAACTGCCAAGTTCTGAGTGACCTAACGTTCGTTTTAAAATACTCACGCCAAATAAAGATCTCAGTCGGGAGCGGCCAACACCTGGAGGGTCAGATTGGGAAAACTGGAAAACACGTTGGTCTGCAAAGACAAAGGGCTTCCTCGTGCAGGGTACCTCCTCAGTAGATTCCTGCCTTCCGTCAAGAACACTCCCTTGGATAGCCGCATCTCTGATGAGGTCCACGTTCGAGCGCCAATTTGTGGAATAAAAAGCCTTTTTAAGGGTTTACTGATGCACCTGGTCCTTAAACCAACAAAGAAGAGATTGGCACGGAAGCTGGAATATCAAAATAACGAGTTTATTAACCTCACATGAGGGTGACTGCGTCAATACAGTACCCTCAGGCCACTGTAGGAGGCAGTCCATGGAGTACAGACACCCTGGGTCTTTTATGCCCAGTTTATAGCGGAGTTAGCATGTAGACTCAAAAAGAGGCGGTACAAGTATACACATGAATAGCTATTACAGATATAAGGACTAACAGAAAATGCTTAGTCAACAAAGTAGGAGGAGTAACAGAGTTGCTGACATCAGTTAAAATAGCCTGACAGTTACTCTAAGAGCAGGTGCATTCTACCAGCTAGGCCTTTCTGAGTATGTGCAGCACTCTGGCTCAATACTGAAGGAGTTAATTATAGTTCCTGACTCAAGTGAAATACAAGAGCAGGCAACAGTGAAGAGGGAGAAAGCACATGGCGAGCACATGGCTAACTAAAATGGCTGCCAAAAACAAAATGGCTTCAGCTGATGCTAACAGCCATTTCAGCTAGTTTCCACAGGGGTATAATCACTCCTTTTGCTCCCATGGAGCAAAGGGCCCGTCTTGGAACGTACCATTGAAAACGCTGATTCAAATGGTCGGGCCGGCTCCCTGGAGAGCGTTAAAAACCGTGCACAGGGCTTTGAATTGAATCCGTTGTTTGACTGGGAGCCAATGTAACTGTTTTATTTCTTTTATAACAGAGACAAACTTGGGTGTCCCAGTCAACAATCTGGCTGCCGCATTTTGCACGAGTTGGAGCCTATTCAGGTTCTTCCTTTGGATAATTAGGTATAGACTATTGCAGTAGTCCAACCGCAACAGGATAAGTGAGGTAACCACTGTCCTGTGGCTGTCTGCTGGTAAGAATGACATTATCTTCCTTATCATTCTGAGAAGATGAAAGCTAGCTGAGACGACCGCATTTACCTGGTCCCCAAAGGTAAGCTTGTTGTCAACTATGACCCCCAGATTCTTTGCTTTCTTGGTTGGTTCAGGGAGGGTCCCCAGTTCTTCAGGCCACCAGTCTGGCGCCCAGAAATTGGCATTATTGCCAAAGATAATGACCTCCATTTTGCTTGAGTTGAGCTTCAAACATTTCGTAGTCATCCACAACCTGACCGCTTTCATGCAGTCTTGAAATCTTTTTCCTGTCTCAGCCTCCGCCCCAGCCGAAGTGACATCACAATCTGCGTATCATCTGCGTATGATGTCAGCTGGAACCCAAAGGATCTTATCAAGGCTGCCAGGGGTGTTACATAGACACTAAAAAGTGAGGGCTTCAGGGACGAGCCCTGTGGCACTCCACATGGAAGGGAAAAAGGCTTTGAGCGGACTTTATCCAAGTCCACAGTTTGAATTCTTTCTGCAAGGAAAGATTTAAGGAGGTTCCAGGCGTTACCTTGTACCCTGCCTTCTGATAAACGGTTCATCAAAACGTCATGATGGACCGTATCGAAGGCCGCAGAGAGATCCAACATAATCAATGCTGCGTAACCTCCCTGGTCCAGAGCTTCTCTTACTTCCTCTGTGGATTGTATCAAGGCCAGCTCTGTGCTGTGCTCAGTTATGAATCCATATTGCATCGGATCTAATATATCATTTGTTTGGAGGAACATGCGGATTTGAGTATTCATTACTTTTTCGACTATTTTAGCTGGTAGGGGGAGACGAAAAGATTGGTCTGTAGTTATTAGGGTCCTTAGGATCAAGATTTAGTTTTTTAAGCAGCGGAAGAATGGATGCAATTTTCCATCTTTTGGGAAACTGGCTAGACTCAAACATGGCGTTAAATAGTGGGGTAAGTGCTGCACCAATAAGCTCTGGGACTTGTTTGATCACGGACACTGGACATGGGTCATATGGTGATCCCGATCAAATGGAGGCCAGGAGATTGATAGAATCCCGCTCCTCCATTGGTGAGAAACTGTCTAAAGTAGGTTGTGTCTTGGTTGCACTATAAGCCTGAACGACAGAAACATCTGTCTCCACTGTCTGGGAGAGCTTAAATGAGGAAAAGAGGACTTCCACCTTCTGCTGAAAGAAGGTGGCTATCCTCTCACATAGTTCAGGACTGCTCTGATTTTTAGGGGTGTCAGGGGTTGTCAGTTTAGTTACTGTTTTAAAAAGTTCTTTAGAAGATTTTGCCTGAGTGATTTGCTCTGAGAAAAACGTCCTTTTAGTGTTAAATAATAGTTTTTTATAGAGGGTAAGGCTCAGCTTGTAGGACTCCTGATCAGCGTTACTAAAGCCTCTTCTCCAAGAGCGCTCTAAGCGTTTGCAGGCATGTTTTTGCTTCTTCAGTTCTTCTGAAAACCAAGGGGCTGATGGCTTACAGCGCTTGGGGGTCCATAGTTTCGCTGGGGCTAGTTTATTGCATGCTATATCTAACCACTCAGTGTAAGCGGTGGTGGCATCCTCTATTACTGAGGGAAGCGGGCAGGCCGTTGTGTTGAGTAGGTCTCTTAACTCAGGGCCTTTAATATTCTTCCAGACTCTTGTTAATATCTCTTTTTTGGGTTCGGCCTTGTATAGATGGGGGTTAGGAGGTGTCAATTCGAACTAAATGGCGGCGTGGTCTGTCCAGGCCAGTGGTAGCACCTCAGTGCAAGAAAGTTTAGGGTTGTTGTAAAGATCCCTTCTAGGGTGTGCCCTGCTGCGTGAGTAGGGCCTTCTACGAGTTGCCTTAGTTCCCCACTATTCATCACCTCTCCCAAGTTGATTGTGTCGGGATCGGTGCGTGCTTCCAGATGGAAGTTAAAGTCCCCAAGAATCGTGAAAGAGTCGGAGCAGAGCCCATCCTCTAACAGAGACCCGACGGACTTTAGGAAGCCATCTCTAGGGCCAGGGGGTCGATAGAGAAGAATCCCCTTGAAAACACTATGATGAGAAGTATGAAAGCTGAACGAAAGTGCTTCACAGGCCGCGTTGGATGCTATTTGGAAAGAGGGCTGAAGGGAGTTATGATATATAACCGTCAGTACTCCCCCCTCCCGAGCGGTCTGTCTCGAGTGAAACAGTGGAACCCCGGAGGAGTGGCTTTGGCCAGGTCCGGTCCTGAGGCTTTATCAGACCATGATTCTGTGATAAATGCCAATTTTATATTATGTTCTTCAATAAACAGTGCACACTCCGTGCTATGTTTAACCAGTGATCTTGTGTTTAGCAGTAGGCAGCGCAGGGGAGCGGATTCCGCTCTTTTTTTAATCACTCTTATTCTGCGTTCAGGTAGACTGGTGGAATGATACATAATATGGGGAAGAGTTAGGTGGCAGTTGTGCCAGAGTACTTCCTGTTCATTAGAAGTTGCCCTGAGTGTTAAGCATGGACATATCGAGTTCTCACCTTTGGGGTTCATGACCAGAAGGTCTTCTTTTGAGTAAACCAGTATTTCTGGCTCCAGAGAGCGAGGGGGATTGGCCCGGAGCCCTTTCCGAGCGCTGACGGGCGCAGACGGGCTTGCCTTTGGCGTGCCCGCTGCCACGTCCGCTGCGCGGTCGTGTCAGCGCGCCCATTAAGTAGCGCGTGGCGGAAACAACTAGCCCGCTAACCCAAGATGGCGTCCCCGTTTCCCTTCACCCGATTCCCTTTTGATCGGGGAAGTATGGCGAGTAGAACAAGTAAGTGGTAAGTGGCACAAATATCAATACCCAGTGCAAGATCGTTGTTGTAGTAATATAAAAACAATTAAAAAGCAGTCTTTTAAAATTAGTAAAAACCCTGGCGAGCTATAACTCAGCTCAACAACCAGGAAAGGCAGCGCGCTATATGGAAAAATGCAATAATGATCATTCAGAGAAAGTGCAACTTACAGAAAAGTCTGAAGTGTAAAGTGCAGTTTTACAGCCATACATCCTGAACTCCTATTTTTACATTTGTTATTTGATAGTAGGTAGAAAATAACAGATGAAATAGATTTCAAGCACCTCCAATCTCATCTCGAATAGCAGCCAGACAGTAAACAAGCATTTGCAATGCAATAGGTCTCGCATTTGCGAGAGTTTAAGCTATTGGCATTGTAAATGACAATGACTTATTTATCGGTTTTGCTAATTAGCACATAAATAAAAGGCATGGTCATTTACAATGCCAACAGCTCAAACTCTTGTAAATACGAGACCTATTTCCTTGCAAAGAAGCGGCCGCCATTGTCCTGGACTGCTTGGAAAGTGAAAGCGCGCATGGTGCACTGAATGTTGCAGGAAAGCATGTTGTGCCTGCAGTAGGAGAAACTCATTTGAAAACCAGCATTAGATTGTACTGTGCAGCATGAGGTATGAGCGTGCACCTGGATCCGTGTGCGAAAACCAGCCGTGTGGGAAACCAGCATTAGAGTGTGCTGTGCAGTGTGAGACATGAGCGTGCACCAGGACCCGTGCATTAATAACAGCCCTATGGAAAACCCTTATTAAAATGTGCTGTGCAACGTGCGGCATGGGCGTGCACCAGGATCTGTGCGCGAAAACCAGCCATGTGGGAAACCAGCATTAGAGTGTGATGTGCAGTGTGAGGCATGAGCGTGAACCAGGATCCGTGCGCGAAAACCAGCTGTGTGGGAAATTAGCATTAGAGGTTCACCAGAACTTGTACATTAAAACCAGCCCTGTGGAAAACCAACATTAGTGTGTGCTGTGCAATGTGAGACACGAGCATGCACTAGAATCCGTGCGCGAAAGCCAGTCATGTGGGAAACCAGCATTAGAATGTGCTGTGAAGTGTGAGACACGAGCGTGCGGCAGGATCCTTGTATGAAAACCAGCATGAAATTTGTACAATGCTGCGCGAGACACGAGTGTGCACCAGGATAAGTGCATGAAAAATACCCCTGTGGAACACCAGCATTAGAGTGTACTGTGCAGCGTGAGACACAGGTGTTCACTAGAATCTGTGCATGAAAACCAGACATGTGGAAAAGCAGCATTAGAGTATGCTGTGCAGGGTGCGAAACAAGCGTGCACCAGGATTTGTGTAGAAAAACATGCCCTGTCAAGTGAAAAACCAGCATTAGAGTGTGCTGTGCAGCGAGCGACATGAGCGTGAACCAGAATCCCTGTACGAAAACCTGCCACGTAGGAAGCCAGCACCAGAATGTATGCCGTGAGCCAGCAGCGTGCACCAGGATCCGTGTACGAACAAAGGCAGTAAGGGGACTATTCCCATAATGTGTGCTGTGCAGCCTGAGACACGAGCGTGCACCAGTATCTTCGTATGAAAACCAGCTATGTGAGAAACGAACATCAGAATGTGCTCCACCAGCGTGCACCTGGAGCCATGTATGATGAGCATGTTCAATGCAATAGCTGTTGCATTTGCAAGAGATTAAGCTATTGGCATTGTAAATGACAATGCCTTTTATATATCTGTTTTGCTAATTAGCACATATATAAAAGGTATTGTCATATACAATGCCAATTGCTCAAATTCTTGTAAATACGAGACCTATTTCACTTCAAAAAAGCGGGCGCCATTGTCCGGGGCTGCTGGGAAAGTGAAACCATGCATAGCGCACTGAATGTTGCAGGAAAGCATGTCGCGCCTGTAGTAGGAGAAACTCATTAAAGAAAATAGTGCTTACAGACTAAATAAGACCTACTGTGTAAAAGGGCCAGTCCTCATGGGAGGTTACAAATGAAGACAAGGCGGAACTAAGGAGGGACTAACAAGTCTATTAACACATCAGAAGCCAGCATTTACGAAGGGAAGGACACAAGCCAATGACAAATATGGCTGGAGAGTGGGCTGGGCTTCCATGCCATACACCAATACAGAATGCTGCAGAGCAGCGAATGCGCTGCCCAGGCTCGCCCTAAAAAAATAAGTAAAAAACATTGTCATTTACAACGCCAATAGCTCTAACTTTCACAAATATGAGACCGATTGCATTGCAAATGCTTGTTTAATTAGCATGGACACAAAAATATAGGGCAGACTGGTAAAATGCCAACAATGATGCATGAGTCTAATCAAACTTGCACTGTTATTCAACTTACTGTGCATGTTATATGTTTGTCATTAACACCTTGTAACATATTCATTATTTAAAAATCAGAACACTTTATTTCCCCGTTTTAATACTTTTCTTTTTTTCATTGCCTTTTTTTACTTTCACCCTTTAATCTTTCGCACCTTTTGAAATTAGTT
This sequence comes from Calotriton arnoldi, assembly GCA_963921515.1. Classification (NCBI taxonomy): domain Eukaryota; kingdom Metazoa; phylum Chordata; class Amphibia; order Caudata; family Salamandridae; genus Calotriton; species Calotriton arnoldi. The sequence goes on along the minus strand of CAWUFW010016751.1, from coordinate 272,805 downwards.
GTCCCCTTATTTGAGGCCCTGCCCTTGTTTCTATTCTCTTTCATTCTCTTCCCCTCATGTTTATTTCGTTGTGATTCCATATGCTTCAGCAATAGTTTCCTTGCTTTCACAATGTTTATTAACTTAATTGCTATTTCTATCACGATTCATACACGTGCACTGTTACAAAGTTGCCAAGCAGTGGGAAAGCGGCTATACCAAGCCAATATTACATTCCAATTTGTAGCTAAGCCACAAAAGACAAGAAACAACAGATGGCTGGGTACATGTGCATTGTGTGGGTAGTAAAAGGCACTCATTAATAAGGGAATGTAAAAGAATATATAAAGCACATATAGCTATTGGGGGTACATTGAGACGTGTCATAGGCACGTCTGAAAGAGGATGGATGTTTGAGTGGTAAGACACACACTGTATTTTTCCTTAGGCAAATAAACACCAAAAACTTTTTATGAAAAGCTACCGCCTAATAAAAGCCCCGGCACTTCTCCCGTGACAAATTAAGCACTGGGAAAGCAGCTGTAAGCCAGCCAATACCAAATTTCCACTCACTGCTAAGGCACAAACATGAAGGAAATGCAGCTGGCTGTGTACAGGTGCATTGTGTGGGATGTGCATTTTGTGTGAAGTTGCCTTTAAAACAAAAAGAAATGCAAGTGCTAATTGTTTTATGTGTTTACATACATTAATTGACAGACAACAAGCAAAAAGGCGAGTGCTGATTGTTTTAGGTTTTTATGTATATTATTTCATCAACGAAGCAACAAGGAACTGGAAATGGCTGGCCACATGTAGATTGTAATGGGAAGTAAAAGGCGGTTATTGAGGGGTGAATGTAAAAGAATATACAAAGTAGATACGGCTATTGGGGGTACATATGGATGTGCATAAAAGGCACGTCTGGAAGCGGATGTATGTATCAGTTGTAAGACACATATTGTGCTGTTTATTACGCAGGCAAACAACAAACATTTAATAAAAATATGCCGCCTAATAAGAGCCCCGGCACCTGTTTAGTAACAAATTAAGCACTAGAAAAACACGCCGGGAACGTGAAAAGCCTAAATAGTAAACAAAGGCACAATCTGGACGGAATGTGGCCTCACTGTTATGGCGGTAGAGGTAGGAGCTGAGGAACGGTGTTCGAGTCTCTGGAAAACCAGAAAAATCTGTGGTTTTGGGCAAATCAGTTAATCTCCCTGTGCCTAACAAAAATGTTTGCGTCTGTATTTAATGCAGCAGATGCTTATGTAAAGCGGTTTGATACCTCCAGGTCTAGTTAGCGGTAGATAAAACTCCACACATAATATGAAAGTAAAGTGTATACGGTAAACATAGGTTTAAAAGGATTTTATATGGTTAAAAAATGCTGGTGTGGCCTGGAAAAGACACGCACGGATTAGAAAAACCGCACAAGATGCGCTCTAAAGGAACAAATGATGATGAAAAGGCAAAACACCCAAAACTTTCTTTAAAAAGCTGTTGCCTAATAGGAGCCCCGGCACCTCTTTCGCCAGAAATATTTTTAAATTTTCCGTTAAAATTAACATAAATGCAAGTGCTAATTTTCGCACTGTTTGCCTTTAAACAACATGCACTCTCCAATTGTACGGTTTCTGTGCTCTGTCTTACAAAGGCTAACACAAAAGAAAAGCCCCGGCACCTCTACTGTCACAAATTAAGGTCTTGGAAAGCGGCTGTATCCAACACTGTGAAAACGGCTGTAGGTAAGCCACAAACACTGCAGGCATGATTAACTTAAACAACTGAGCTGGGCACATCGCAAAATTAACTCCGTAACAGCCTAATCTCGAACTTCGTAATTACTGGTACGACTACTACATGTTTCACGTATTATCAAGGCGAATATCAAGGCAAGTATTGAAATTTATCATAAGCACTGCTATTTAAACATTTACAGCAAACTACAAACACGTGCACTGTTACAAAGTTGCCAATACACACGCGCGCAAAAAGTATCTCGGCCTTTTCTTGCTTATGTAAAGCGGTTTGATACCTCCAGGTCTAGTTAGCGGTAGGTTTCTTTCTTACAAAGGCTAACACAAAAGATTTTTTTTTAAAAGCTGCCGCCTAAGAAAAGCCCCGGCACCTCTTTTGTCACAAATTAAGGTCTTCGAAAGCGGCTGTAACCAGCACTGTGAAAGCGGTTGTAGGTAAGCCACAAACACTGCAGGCATGATTAACTTAAACAACTGAGCTGGGCACATCGCAAAATTAACTCCGTAACAGCGGCATCTGTAACATCGTAATTACTGCTACAACTACTACATGTTTCACGTATTATCAAGGAGAGTATCAAGGCAAGTATTAAAATTTATCGTAAGCAATGCTATTCAAAGATTTGCAGCTAACTACAACCACGTGCACTGTTACAAAGTTGCCAATACACACGCAAGAAAAAAGTATCTTGCCCTTTTCTTTAAAATACATCACACGCAACAAACCCAAAAATTATCAAAAGCACTGCTATTGCGTAAACAAACACTACAGGCATGATTAATTTAAACAACTGAGCTGGGCACATCGCAAAATTAACTCCGTAACAGCCTAATCTCTAACATCGTAATTTCAAGCCACTAATCCCATGTATACAGTACTTAGGCGGTGCTGTCTGGGCGTGCCCCCACAAAAAAAACAAGGAGAACGAGCCGAAATGCAAGAGTAGGCGGCTGGAGCAGCAGAGACGGCGCGGCTCCCTGTACAGGCTGGAAGACCTCAGCCTACAGAGAACAACAAGGAGCGAGGGGCGCGAACCAGGCGCCATGGAAAAAAAAACAAAGTAGTGCCTACATTAAAAGATGCCGCCTTGCAGCGCAAGTTAACAGTAGTTGATCGATGCTGCTTCCTCCAGAAACGGAAGAAAACGGAAATGACGTGACGGACCACCAGCCAACAAAGAGCAAGTTAAGAAGAGCAATGCCAGATTTCACCAATGGTAAGCGACGAAGCAAAGAGATATGCAATGGGTGGAGTTTAACTAGTAATACAGATTACTTCATGCCTCGTAGAGGCAGCGCATGCGCTGCCTATGCGAGACCTAAAAATGTACAATACAATACTACTACTACTACCAAGAAAAAGTACCTAAAACAGTGCAAAGTGCAATTTCTGGCCATTCAACATACCCTACCGTTTTCCCTTTTCATTCTGAACAAGAACGCAAAATATAGATTTCCCACGACCTTGCGGAATTGTTAATAGCGTTAACTTTAAGAAATTGAGTTTTACAACTAACCATGAAGTAAAGAATACTGAGCATCTTGCGCTTAGTAATAAGCTTAATTTGTATTTAACTCCCAAGAAGCAGAGAGGGTGGAATTCATAATCATCATTCATTTGCTGCCATTAATGAAGAACTATCCATATCCCCCTAAATCTGCGTATTGCACCCATACGTTTAGCCTATGCCTCCACGAACGCATAAGTCCTAGACATCTTACTAAACCCTTACGGATGGTATGCTATCCGATTTCCAATTCTGAAGGATCAGATTTGTGGCTACCGCTATTGCAATTGAGATCAAATATTGTTAGGTCGTCAGATGATATAACTCATACGAGGAACTAAATAGCACCAACCTGAGAGATGGAGCAATTAGCATAGACACTGATTGATTGATAACCTTAAACACATCCTCCCAGAATTGTTGTAAATGAAATCCAGGAAAAACTATATGATTCCAGCCTCCTGCTCCCCTAGCTGGACACCTAAAGCATTGATCTGAAAGCAGTGTAAACATCTTATGGAACCTTTTAGGTGTATAGGAAGTCAACCACCTTGATAAAAAGCCGTCCTTTTCTAATTGGCTGCACTTAGTGCTCTGTGTCCCACCTCACTTTGTAACTGTCGTTCTTTGATATTCAATCTACAGCCGGTTTCTTCTATTTTTAACAAGAATCAATCTATCTCTTTCTGTTCAATAGTCTGGCGTAAAAGACGATACCAACTACCCACTCCCACCCCAATATCACTTCTGTAGTGTATTGTGTCTCCCAAGCAGTGTCTCACCTTCAGAAGGCCCATTGGCTGTTCCTCCTTGCATTTCATCTCTAGACCGGTTATTAGGGCACTGAGAGAGGCGATTCGATTGGACAGTTTGTCGATATTTGCATTTTCTACCATGGCGATTGTCTTCTCCATCTCCTCCAGTCGACGGTACAGCGTCTGCTCTTTGTCTCTCAGGAGCTGGTGCAGGTCTTTAACCTCAGATGCAATTTTCTGCTTCTCAGCTCTCAACTTGTTCTGTCAGCAGTAAAGAAATGCTGGTTAGATACAGGAAATCTTTCAATAAGCACAGTCATCAATAGGGTGCAAGCCAAAGGGGCACTGCAGGGGGGGCAAGGGTTTTGGCAGAAACAGAGGCATGACTGGTATCATATTTAGGGGCACAGGAGCTTCTGCCAAAACGTTCATCTAGATAAAAATCTTTTATTTCAGTTTCAAGCTGCACACTGTTGGTACCTTCCCTTCAGTCGTCTTCGACCTCCACTCCACCTGTCCACCAGTTGATAGGGACGTTGGATGCTAAACAGTGCAGAATCAGTGCTCTCTGTTCAGGAAGCGGGAAGAGACTGGTGTGTGGGAGACTCTAGGCTGAGATGTGAATACAGATGCAGCAGATGGAAATTTGTAGGATGCCAGGAGCTCATGTATACCGGTGTACACTGGGGTGTGTCAGGTGTGATCCAGTCCATGCGAGGAAAGACTGGCACAACTCAGAGCACTGAAGGCCGTATCTGCCCAGTGTGGGCAAAGCGCCCTGCGCGTCCACCAGGCACAAAAATAAACAAGGCTCATGCTTTGGGGCTGAGTGCAGGGATTGGCTGAATGGCTTACTTCAAATATCAGCGGGTGTGACTGACAGGTGAGTAAATAAGGCAAAAAATTGAAATCTTGGAGCACTTGGACATGCACCTGGGCATGCAATGCTAGTCAGGGGTGCTGCAGAGAATGGTGCAGAGCTCCAGAGGGGATGAGATCACTCGGGGGGGGCAGCTAGATCCTTACCAGAGTCCAATGCACCAGGAAACTGAGGGAAGCATTTCAAGAAGCACCCCGCCTATTCACAAAGGGAAGTCTACGTGGGGAGTTCCCTGCACACGTACATGTTGACCTACAATGCAGCGTAGATCTCCACCCGGAAGGTATTTACCAATTCTGATTGGAAATCTCTGCCCAGTAGTAGGATTCCAAGTCTCACAGCCTTACAAGAAGCGGTGGAGACCTTTACGACAAAGAGGTGCCCTCGAAATCAGGGTTCCTGACCTGCTTTATGGCCAGCTTCTCCTGTGGAAGCCCAAGGTGAGGCCAGGTAAGAAGCAATGCCCCTCTACTCACCACTACAATTCTACTCTACACTCATGTCACACTCGCACCCCCAAATATGCACACCTCACACTTCGCATCCCCAGCTTGTGTTGTGTTAATGTACTCCTTATTTAATACAGTCCCCCTTTCAAGAGCATTGGTTGGAACAGCAGGAGCACCAACTAATATGGGAGACTGACAACAAGGGGGCACGCGTTTATACCCATCCCAACCACATACACTGACTGGTGTACCACCCTCATGCATGCCATACTACCACACTCTAGAGGGCACGCTTTTATACCCATCCCAACCACATACACAGGTGCACTACCCTCATGCATGCCATACTACCACACTCGAGCATGTACCACCCTCATGCATGCCATACTACCACACTCGAGCATGTACCACCCTCATGCATGCCATACTACCACACTCGAGCATGTACCACCCTCATGCATGCCATACTGCCACACTCTAGAGCATGTACAACCCTCATGCATGCCATACTACCACACTGTAGAGCATATACCACCCTCATGCATGCCATACTGCCACACTCTAGAGCATGTACCACCCTCATGCATGCCATACTACCACACTCTAGAGGGCACACGTTTATACCCATCCCAACCACATACACAGGTGTACCACCCTCAAGCATGCCATACTACCACACTCGAGCATGTACAACCCTCATGCATGCCAACTAATATGGGAGACTGACAACAAGGGGGCACGCGTTTATACCCATCCCAACCACATACACTGACTGGTGTACCACCCTCATGCATGCCATGCTACCACACTCTAGAGGGCACGCGTTTATACCCATCCCAACCACATACACTGACTGGTGTACCACCCTCACGCATGCCATATTACCACACTCTAGAGAATGTACCGCCCTCATGCATGCTATACTACCACATGTGAGCATTTACCACCCTCATGCATGCCATACTACCACACTCTAGAGAATGTACCACCCTCATGCATGCCATACTACCACACTCTAGAGAATGTACCACCCTCATGTATGCCATACTACCACACTCTAGAGAATGTACCACCCTCATGTATGCCATACTACCACACTCTAGAGCATTTACCACCCTCATGCATGCCATACTACCAAACTCTACAGAATGTACCACCCTCATGCATGCTATACTACCACATGTGAGCATTTACCACCCTCATGCATGCCATGCTACCACACTCTAGAGCATGTGCAACCCTCATGCATGCCATTCTACCACACTCTAGAGGGCACCTGTTTATACCCATCCCAACCACAGACACTGATTGGTGTACCACCCTCATGCATGCCATACTACCACACTCGAGGGCACGCGTTTATACCCATCCCAACCACATACACAGGTGCACTACCCTCATGCATGCCATACTACCACACTCGAGCATGTACCACCCTCATGCATGCCATACTGCCACACTGTAGAGCATATACCACCCTCATGCATGCCATACTGCCACACTCTAGAGCAAGTACCACCCTCATGCATGCCATACTACCACATGTGAGCATGTACCACCCTCATGCATGCCATACTACCACACTCTAGAGAATGTACCACCCTCATGCATGCCATACTACCACACTCTAGAGAATGTACCACCCTCATGTATGCCATACTACCACACCCTAGAGAATGTACCACCCTCATGTATGCCATACTACCACACTCTAGAGCATTTACCACCCTCATGCATGCCATACTACCACACTCTAGAGAATGTACCATCCTCATGCATGCCATACTACCAGACTCTAGAGAATGTACCACCCTCATGTATGCCATACTACCACACTCTAGAGCATTTACCACCCTCATGCAAGCCATACTACCACACTCTAGAGAATGTACCACCCTCATGCATGCCATACTACCACACTCTAGAGAATGTACCACCCTCATGCATGCCATACTACCACGTGAGCATATACCACCCTCATGCATGCCATACTACCACATGTGAGCATGTACAACCCTCATGCATGCCATACTACCAAACTCTAGAGAATGTACCACCCTCATGCATGCCATACTACCACACTCTAGAGAATGTACCACCCTCATGCATGCCATACTACCAAACTCTAGAGAATGTACCACCCTCATGCATGCCATACTACCACACTCTAGAGAATGTACCAACCTCATGCATGCCATACTACCAAACTCTAGAGGTTTTCATACCGTTTTTTTTCACACCCCAGAACTGATGTTATTTTATTTTTAATTATATGCGTATATAGGAGTCCTAACTTTAGTACTACTAAATGCCTTCTGTGAATACCAAAAGTAGTAAGTTTAGGATTTTGTCTCAGATTAGTTCTTTGAATCGGCCCCCTTTTAATTCCATTAGCATCAAAAATTCTCATTCATATATTATTTTTTAAAGCTACTGTGTTGTCTGTGTATCTGCCGACTCCCACCTCCTCCTCTTCTGCTCCAACCAGGGCGCAGACACGTGGCCCTTTTTCTTTATGTATCAATTGATAAATGTGAAGTGTGAACTTATAGTGGTCATCTTGCTTTCCTTATCTTCACTTATTCAGATTCATGGGTAAGTATATTTACCGCCCACTCTAGCCACTCTAGTTCAGTTTACGGGTAAGTATATTTATCGCCCACTCTAGTCCGGTTTACGGGTAAGTATATTTATCGCCCACTCTAGTTTGGGTTTACGGGTAAGTATATTTATCGCCCACTCTAGTTCGGGTTTACGGGTAAGTATATTTATCGCCCACTCTAGTTCCGGTTTACGGGTAAGTATATTTATCGCCCACTCTAGTTCCGGTTTACGGGTAAGTATATTTATCTCCCACTCTAGTTCCGGTTTACGGGTAAGTAAATTTATCGTCCACTCTAGTTTGGGTTTACGGGTAAGTATATTTATCGCCCACTCTAGTTCCGGTTTACGGGTAAGTATATTTATCGCCCACTCTAGTTCGGATTTACGGGTAAGTATATTTATCGATGTCAACAACAAATGTGAGAGCGAGGAGTAAGAGGGGTCACGTCCTTCTCCCCAAGATATAGCCAATAAACAATGTGGACGTACCCAGTACCTGAATAGATGACACTGGGGGCTCACAGTGCAGGAGAACCATCAGGTTCTTTTAAAAGACCCCTCACACACCAACCTTGTTGGTGTCATGCTTCATCATTGGGGACCCAACCAGGCGGCCGAGTGCCGCCCGGTTGTGCTACGACGCCTGATTACAGCGGAGCTGGTGTAATGTGATAGTGTGATGAAGTGTGGTGCTAAATTAAAAATACCTCCGGGAATCCTTGCCTAGATATCCAAAAATTATTTAATAGTGGCGGCCCGGGGTATGGATAAAAACAGGGGGGTAGACAACCATAGGAGTATAATAGTTCGCTGTTGTCAAGAAAGACGGTCTACATGTTTCAGCCCCAGAAATAAACATAGGGGGGGCTTTCTTCAGGACCAGAGGTGAAAACAGTGAATAAAAAGTGAGTGGCAAAAATCAGGCCACGTGTCAACAAATAATCACGGCCCACACGCTAAGGTGGGGAGGAATAAAACGATGGTCGCAATTTGCGGCTCATATGTAGGAACCTGTAAATGAGGAAAAAGAGACAGACAAAACATGTATGACAAAACACAAGCAATCATAAAATGCAATCTTTTTGTGTATATGTGCCTGTCAGAATCTGATTGGAAGGCACTGTAGTGAGTCCATATGGTGACCGCGTGTCTAAAAGTGCCTATGAAACAGACGCATATGGCAAATTACACGGTACTATGAAAGATGCAGGTACAGGGGAAGGTTAAAATGTAGCGTGCTCATACTGCATGCTGAGATTATTCAAGGAAGAGCCCATGGGGCCCCTTGTGTGTGCAAATAACGAAGATTCACCATTATGCATAATGTATAGCTGGACAGGCTATAGGATTACGCCTGTGAAATGGAAAATACCAAGTGCTTAGAAAAATACCATGTGCAGCTATGCATGCATTTGTTTGAATGGAAGCATATTTACACTCGGTTTTTGAGAAGGCAGCTGATCGGGCCCGGGAGGGGGACCGGTAGTCCCAACACCTGGGAACAGGATGAGAAAAAGAACTGAGCAAGGCGGGGGTGCTGCATGAATGTGAAAGGATCCGGAACAATGGTGCCGGCGGGCTCGAGTGACGAGCGCTGGGGGCCACGAGGTACTGGACAGCTCGGCATGGTCTTACTTGTGGGAGGCGGTGTGCCCTCGATACACCTAAGTCAGGCTCCGTGGGTCCCGGCTGCTAGCGTGTGGGGCCGGTGCAAGGCGGATATGAATCCCGGACCTGAATGCATGCCGGGAAGACGCAAGACTAGAGCGTAGAACACGGCGTCCAGCGCGCATGCGCGTGTGCCATCTTGGATGTGAAGAAAGTCCCCGTGTGGGAACCAGGTGTTATCTAAAGAGGCACATAATAATGCCTGAAAAGGTGGATACCAATGTAGAGACAGCGTATGGGTGACGGGCGCACGTGAGACTGGCTTGGCCGCAGGAGGGGAAAAGTATCGAAGGAGATGGGCACAAGGTCGTGTTGATGGTTAGAAATGTGGGAAAAGCAGGTCTCAGCTGGAGGTGGGGGGTCATGCACAATGGGCTTAATTGGCCATGATGGAAGAACAAAGGCAATGAGGGGGTGCCCTGATCCTTAGTCAAACCTCGATGTGAGGTGAGAGCGGGACGCCTTTGGTGTAAGTGCAATGTGGAGGGGGGGAAAGGGGGAAAGGAAGGAAAGGGAAAAGGGGGGGAGGGGGAGGGGAGAAGAGGAGGAGGGGGGAGAGGAAAAAAAGGGTAGGAAGAAAGGTAGGGGGATAGGAAGGTCCGGGCGTGTCTGACTGAGACAAAAGGAGGTCTTTGCGGAGGCTCACAGGGCTCAAGATGTTCTGAGAGAGTTCCACGGAATGTTATCATTCAGGCCCCGGAGGTGACTAGACAAACGGTAAATCCACCGTTGTTCTTTTTCAAGGAGACGGCTTTCGATGTTAGGGGTGGTGGGGTCCAAGGTTTCAATAATGACCCACCGCATGTCATTGGGCGTATGGCCGACTTCCAGGAAATGGTTGGTCATCCTGGTTGTGTTCTTTTTGCAGCGGATTGTGCTGCGATGTTCGCAAATCCGTGTTTTGACCTTTCGGTTTGTCATGCCGATGTATATAAGACCGCAGGGACAGGTGATGCGGTAAATGGCATGGGCAGTATTGCAATTCGTGTGCTTCCTGATTGTCCAGATTTTCCCAGGTTCCAGTGATAACGTTTTAGTTGCTTCCGTAAGGTGGCATACGCTGCAGTTGCCACAGGAGAAGTGGCCGATCACAGAGGGCAGGCCCCATAGGTTCTGGATTGAGATGGTAGTGCGTGTAGTTTTTTTCGGTCTAGTGGAGACCAGACAGTCTTTCAATGACCTATATTTTTTGTATGACAACATGGGTTTGTCCCAATTCAGCTTGCCCGTTTGTAATATGTTCCAGTTCTTCTTGATTATTTTGGACACTTTATTGGCAGCTGAGTTGTGCGTGATCACACAAGTAAGAGGGACAGTTTTGTCCACGTGTGCAGTAGTCTCGAGAAGGGTTTCTCGGTTCTGATTGCGGGCACGTTTTTTAGCTCTGGCCGTGATCTGTTTGGGGTAGCCACGAAGAAGGAGATTGGTATTAAGATCGTTAGCTTGTTCCTTGTAGTCGTGGACCTCACTGCAATTTCTGCGTAAGCGCAGGAATTGTCCGTATGGGAGATTCTCCCTTAATGTCCTGGGATGAAAGCTAGAAAAGTGTAGTAGCGAATTGCGCGCAGTAGGTTTGAAGTGAGTCTTGCTTTTGAGAAAGCCGTTATGTGCTTCGATATCCAGATCGAGGAATGTGGTTTTTTGTCTACTGATATTGTGTGAGAATTTTAGATTGACATCACAGGTATTAATCCAATCGCAAAACCTCAATAGGGAGTCTGCCTCTCCTTGCCATATGAGGAAAATGTCATTGATGTACCGTTTGTAGAAGGCCATCTGTGGAATGAGTGGTATGTTTTGCGAAAAAAGATAAGTCATCTCAAAGTTGTGGACATAGAGTCCAGCAATACTAGGGGCAAAGACGCTGCCCATAGAAGTTCCGTATTTCTGTAGGTATAAGGTCCCTTCGAATTCGAAGTAATTGTCCTTGAGGGCAAGAGACGCGCACTCCAGGATGAATTGTTTGGGGGTTTGATATTCCCAAGTCGTACGGTCTAATGCTTGCTTGAGTACAGCTAGGGTGTCATCTTGTGGGAGGCTGGTGTAAAGGCTTTCTACGTCTAGGGTCACCAGGAAGGAAATTCCAGGGTTAAAAGGTTGATTCTCCAGAAGTCTGAGAAGGTCCTTGGTGTCTTTGAGATAAGTGTTGGTAGCCTGGACCAACGGCTGTAGGAAGTAGTCACAGTACCTAGATAGGGGTTCCAATAAAGAACCAATACCCGAAACTATCGGGCGGCCTGGTGGTGGTCTGGTGCTCTTATGTATTTTAGGAACTGTGTAAAAATAGGGGATTTTGCCTGCAGTGGTGGTAAGGAACTGGGACTCCTGCTTTGAAATTTGTCCAGAGTTTTCTGCTTCGGTAACAAGGTCATGAATTCTGGTTCTGAGGGTCATGGTGGGATCCTCTGTGAGTTTTTGGTAATTCTTGGTGTCATCCAGAAGGCGTGCACATTCTTTGCGATAATCCTCTGTGTTCATGACAACTATGCCTCCGCCCTTGTCAGCGGGTTTGATGGTGATGTTCGGGTTGTTTCTAAGAGATGTCAGTGCTTGGCGTTCTCTGTTGCTAATGTTTTGAAAAACGTGGTCAGTGGGGCGAGCCTCTACCTCGTTAAAAACCGCCTGTTCGAACACCAACAATTCCGGAGGGATAGTGCTGGGAGGAGGCATGAAGGTGGATCTGATTTTGAAATTGGTGTCCCCTTTAGACCCCGGCTCATCAGTCTCGGGGAGATTTTCAAAGAAGGCTTTCAGTTTGAGTTTGCGGAAAAATCCTGCAAGTTCGCAATGGAGAAGGAACTTGTCTAATTTGGCAGTGGGGGCAAATCCGAGTCCTTTATTAAGGATGCTGTGTTCGGCGGGGCTCAGAACATGTGCAGAGAGGTTGGTGACCAAGTCGGTCTGGGTAGTTTGGAGCTCGGTCCTAGTTGCTACGTCTTCTTCTTGCACCTGGTCTGTGTGCCTGTTAGTGGGTCGTCTTGCCGCCCGGTCAGTCTGGTTCATTTGGAGCTCGGTCCTGGTTGTTGTTCCTTGGTCATGCTCCTGGTCAGTGCGCCTGTTTGTTGATCGTCTTCCCACTGGATATGGGGTTCTCTCCGCCTTCTGCCTCTTCCACGCCGGCCTCCCCCTAAAAAATGAAACCCTTGGTTCTGGTTCATATATGCTAGTGGGGGAGGGTTGTGGCGGGGGGGCCCGAAGGGTGGGTTCCATCCATACATGTAGTGTGAGTTGATGTGTGGGTACGGCACCTGGAACTGTGGATGAGGTCCAGGGGGTGGTGGTTGCGCCCAAGGTTGGCGCCGGTTGTTATATCTGCCTCTCCCCCGTTGTCTTTGATGGTGGCTTCCTGAACTGGAGCCACTGCTGGCCGAGGAGTCGTCATCTGTAGATCCATCTGAGGTGTCTGAACGTTTGGTGGATTTGAAATCTGGTTCTGCATAGGGATATGTTTTGGAATATGAAAAAATTTTCAAGTCTTTTTGGAATTTTTTGATTTTTTCTTGTGTGAGTCCTTCCTTGTACTGGTGGATTTCTTTATTGGATTCATCGGTTTTTTTCTTGAATGCCGTCATCGTGGTCTTGAAATGAGCCTCTGTAGCTTGAATCTCGATGAGTATGGCATCCGAGAGTCTCTTAGCAGTTTGGATAATGAGGACTAGCCAGTCACGCGTGCACCTCCACGCGATTTGGGCCCAGGCTTTACGGATGACCGCATCTTCGAGGAAGATGCGGGGGGCGTTGGTGACTATAAGACCCCTGGGTGCCGTGTTGTTGCGGAGGTACTCTGTGAGTATGACTCCATGTAGAATAGTTCGTATCCTGTTTCTCTTTTTCTCATTTAAATTGTCCCAATCAGCTGTTTGGGCGATGGAGGAGGAGTTCCAGGTGCCGTACCCACACATCAACTCACACTACATGTATGGATGGAACCCACCCTTCGAGCCCCCCCCGCCCCAACCCCCCCCACTAGCATATATGAACCAGAACCAAGGGTTTCATTTTTTAGGGGGAGGCCAGCGTGGAAGAGGCAGAAGGCGGAGAGAACCCCATATCCAGTGGGAAGACGATCAACAAACAGGCGCACTGACCAGGAGCATGACCAAGGAACAACAACCAGGACCGAGCTCCAAATGAACCAGACTGACCGGGCGGCAAGACGACCCACTAACAGGCACACAGACCAGGTGCAAGAAGAAGACGTAGCAACTAGGACAGAGCTCCAAACTACCCAGACCGACTTGGTCACCAACCTCTCTGCACATGTTCTGAGCCCCGCCGAACACAGCATCCTTAATAAAGGACTCGGATTTGCCCCCACTGCCAAATTAGACAAGTTCCTTCTCCATTGCGAACTTGCAGGATTTTTCCGCAAACTCAAACTGAAAGCCTTCTTTGAAAATCTCCCCGAGACTGATGAGCCGGGGTCTAAAGGGGACACCAATTTCAAAATCAGATCCACCTTCATGCCTCCTCCCAGCACTATCCCTCCGGAATTGTTGGTGTTCGAACAGGCGGTTTTTAACGAGGTAGAGGCTCTCCCCACTGACCACGTTTTTCAAAACATTAGCAACAGAGAACGCCAAGCACTGACATCTCTTAGAAACAAACCGAACATCACCATCAAACCCGCTGACAAGGGCGGAGGCATAGTTGTCATGAACACAGAGGATTATCGCAAAGAATGTGCACGCCTTCTGGATGACACCAAGAATTACCAAAAACTCACAGAGGATCCCACCATGACCCTCAGAACCAGAATTCATGACCTTGTTACCGAAGCAGAAAACTCTGGACAAATTTCAAAGCAGGAGTCCCAGTTCCTTACCACCACTGTAGGCAAAATCCCCTATTTTTACACAGTTCCTAAAATACATAAGAGCACCAGACCACCACCAGGCCGCCCGATAGTTTCGGGTATTGGTTCTTTATTGGAACCCCTATCTAGGTACTGTGACTACTTCCTACAGCCGTTGGTCCAGGCTACCAACACTTATCTCAAAGACACCAAGGACCTTCTCAGACTTCTGGATAATCTACCTTTTAACCCTGGAATTTCCTTCCTGGTGACCCTAGACGTAGAAAGCCTTTACACCAGCCTCCCACAAGATGACACCCTAGCTGTACTCAAGCAAGCATTAGACCGTATGACTTGGGAATATAAAACCCCCAAACAATTCATCCTGGAGTGCGCGTCTCTTGCCCTCAAGGACAATTACTTCGAATTCGAAGGGACCTTATACCTACAGAAATACGGAACTTCTATGGGCAGCGTCTTTGCCTCTAGTATTGCTGGACTCTATGTCCACAACTTTGAGATGACTTATCTTTTTTCGCAAAACATACCACTCATTCCACAGATGGCCTTCTACAAACGGTACATCGATGACATTTTCCTCATATGGCAAGGAGAGGCAGACTCCCTATTGAGGTTTTGCGATTGGATTAATACCTGTGATGTCAATCTAAAATTCACACACAATATCAGTAGACAAAAAACCACATTCCTCGATCTGGATATCGAAGCACATAACGGCTTTCTCAAAAGCAAGACTCACTTCAAACCTACTGCGCGCAATTCGCTACTACACTTTTCTAGCTTTCATCCCAGGACATTAAGGGAGAATCTCCCATACGGACAATTCCTGCGCTTACGCAGAAATTGCAGTGAGGTCCACGACTACAAGGAACAAGCTAACGATCTTAATACCAAACTCCTTCTTCGTGGCTACCCCAAACAGATCACGGCCAGAGCTAAAAAACGTGCCCGCAATCAGAACCGAGAAACCCTTCTCGAGACTACTGCACACGTGGACAAAACTGTCCCTCTTACTTGTGTGATCACGCACAACTCAGCTGCCAATAAAGTGTCCAAAATAATCAAGAAGAACTGGAACATATTACAAACGGGGTGCTGAATTGGGACAAACCCATGTTGTCATACAAAAAATCTAGGTCATTGAAAGACTGTCTGGTCTCCACTAGACCGAAAAAAACGACACGCACTACCATCTCAATCCAGAACCTATGGGGGCTGCCCGCTGTGATCGGCCACTTCTCCTGTGGCAACTGCAGCGTATGCCACCTTACGGAAGCAACTAAAACGTTATCACTGGAACCTGGGAAAATCTGGACAATCAGGAAGCACACGAATTGCAATACTGCCCATGCCATTTACCGCATCACCTGTCCCTGCGGTCTTATATACATCGGCATGACAAACCGAAAGGTCAAAACACGGATTTGCGAACATCGCAGCACAATCCGCTGCAAAAAGAACACAACCAGGATGACCAACCATTTCCTGGAAGTCGGCCATACGCCCAATGACATGCGGTGGGTCATTATTGAAACCTTGGACCCCACCACCCCTAACATCGAAAGCCGCCTCCTTGAAAAAGAACAATGGTGGATTTACCGTTTGTCTAGTCACCTCCGGGGCCTGAATGATAACATTCCGTGGAACTCTCTCAGAACATCTTGAGCCCTGTGAGCCTCTGCAAAGACCTCCTTTTGTCTCAGTCAGACACGCCCGGACCTTCCTATCCCCCCTACCTTTCTTCCTACCCTTTTTTTTCTCTCCCCCCTCCTCCTCCTCTCCCCTCCCCCTCCCCCCTTTTCCCTTTCCTTCCTTCCCTCCTCCCCCCTTCCCCCCCTCCACATTGCACTAACACCAAAGGCGTTCCGCTCTCACCTCACATCGAGGTTTGACTAAGGATCAGGGCACCCCCTCATTGCCTCTGTTCTTCCATCATGGCCAATTAAGCCCATTGTGCATGACCCCCCACCTCCAGCTGAGACCTGCTTTTCCCACATTTCTAACCATCAACACGACCTTGTGCCCATCTCCTTCGATACTTTTCCCCTCCTGCGGCCAGGCCAGTCTCACGTGTGCCCGTCACCCATACGCTGTCTCTACATTGGTATCCACCTTTTTAAGCATTATTATGTGCCTCTTTAGATAACACCTGGTTCCCACACGGGGACTTTCTTCACATCCAAGATGGCACCCGCGCATGCGCGCTGGACGCCATGTTCTACGCTCTAGTCTTGCGTCTTCCCGGCATGCATTCAGGTCCGGGATTCATATCCGCCTTGCACCGGCCCCACACGCTAGCAGCCGGGACCCACGGAGCCTGACTTAGGTGTATCGAGGGCACACCGCCTCCCACAAGTAAGACCATGCCGCGCTGTCCAGTACCTCGTGGCCCCCAGCGCTCGTCACTCGAGCCCGCCGGCACAATTGTTCCGGATCCTTTCACATTCATGCAGCACCCCCTCCTTGCTCAGTTCTTTTTCTCATCCTGTTCCCAGGTGTTGGGACTACCGGTCCCCCTCCCGGGCCCGATCAGCTGCCTTCTCAAAAACCGAGTGTAAATATGCTTCCATTCAAACAAATGCATGCATAGCTGCACATGGTATTTTTCTAAGCAC
The DNA here is from genome assembly GCA_963921515.1 of Calotriton arnoldi. Taxonomy (NCBI): domain Eukaryota; kingdom Metazoa; phylum Chordata; class Amphibia; order Caudata; family Salamandridae; genus Calotriton; species Calotriton arnoldi. The sequence continues at coordinate 255,771 of CAWUFW010016751.1, read as the reverse complement.
TTGGTATTTTCCATTTCACAGGCGTAATCCTATAGCCTGTCCAGCTATACATTATGCATAATGGTGAATCTTCGTTATTTGCACACACGAGGGGCCCCATGGGCTCTTCCTTGAATAATCTCAGCATGCAGTATGAGCACGCTACATTTTAACCTTCCCCTGTACCTGCATCTTTCATAGTACCGTGTAATTTGCCATATGCGTCTGTTTCATAGGCACTTTTAGACACGCGGTCACCATATGGACTCACTACAGTGCCTTCCAATCAGATTCTGACAGGCACATATACACAAAAAGATTGCATTTTATGATTGCTTGTGTTTTGTCATACATGTTTTGTCTGTCTCTTTTTCCTCATTTACAGGTTCTTACATATGAGCCGCAAATTGCGACCATCGTTTTATTCCTCCCCACCTTAGCGTGTGGGCCGTGATTATTTGTTGACACGTGGCCTGATTTTTGCCACTCACTTTTTATTCACAGTTTTCACCTCTGGTCCTGAAGAAAGCCCCCCCTAAGTTTATTTCTGGGGCTGAAACATGTAGACCGTCTTTCTTGACAACAGCGAACTATTATACTCCTATGGTTGTCTACCCCCCTGTTCTTATCCATACCCCGGGCCGCCACTATTAAATAATTTTTGGATATCTAGGCAAGGATTCCCGGAGGTATTTTTAATTTAGCACCACACTTCATCACACTATCACATTACACCAGCTCCGCTGTAATCAGGCGTCGTAGCACAACCGGGCGGCACTCGGCCGCCTGGTTGGGACCCCAATGATGAAGCATGACACCAACTAGGTTGGTGTGTGAGGGGTCTTTTAAAAGAACCTGATGGTTCTCCTGCACTGTGAGCCCCCAGTGTCATCTATTCAGGTACTGGGTACGTCCACATTGTTTATTAAGTATATTTATCGCCCACTCTAGTTCGGGTTTACGGGTAAGTATATTTATCGCCCACTCTAGTTCGGGTTTACGGGTAAGTATATTTATCGCCCACTCTAGTTCCGGTTTACGGATAAGTATATTTATCGCCCACTCTAGTTCCGGTTTACGGGTAAGTAAATTTATCGCCCACTCTAGTTTGGGTTTACGGGTAAGTATATTTATCGCCCACTCTAGTTTGGGTTTACGGGCAAGTATATTTATCATCCACACAGTTACTAAGATACTAAGATGTATTCAGAGTATCTCTATAAAATATATTTCATGCCTTGTGATTGGTCACTCAGACTTGCCTATGTGACCCATCGCCAGTTTTCTTCCCAGCATTTAACTGCTGGCAGTAACACAAATATTCTGCCAAGTGTAGATTGAACCAGTAATTCATAAAGAACCGGATCATGGCATTACGCCCAACATGTATAAGTCCATGCATGTGTTGGGACATTGAGTGTAACATTGAATTGGGCAACACTAATTTATTCTCGGCCGACATGCAGATATCATGTAAGTCAGGGGTCTTCCACCCTCTCTGTAATAAGAGCTACATATGTTCAATGAAACTCATCGAGAGCTTCTGTTATTATTAGTGTTGTAACAGTGACCACATCAGACAAAATTGCATTAATGGTCACCATATGCAAGATTACTACCAGCAGTGATGCCAACCGTAATGTAAGAAAGGCTTTGCCAATATGGTATGCTTCTACATGGGTAACACATAACAGCCATAGCACCATGCCTCTGGTACCAAGATGGTAACATCTGTAGAAAGTCTCCCCAATACCACATCATTTACCACTCAAATATCAGATTTAAATATATTTTGGAAATTCAGCCATTTTTCTCCAAATACCAGCTTATGAGTTCTGATAATAAACATATTTTCGTTTAAAATATACACTCTCACTTTTGGTATTAGTATATTATTTCAACCAAGCAAAAGCTTCTAATTTAGTAGGCGTGCCTGCACAGAGGCGCGCTACCTACAGCTGACTGGAAAGCTACCAGTAGCTCACGAGCTACTCGTTGGAGAAGCCCGATTCAAGACTTTTGTACAACCTGCTGCTCCCCACGTTTTCTTTTCTTCTTCTGGAGCCTCATTCTGAAGCTCTCTGAGCTCGTCTAATGTCTGAATTGTTTTCAACATGAAACAGTGACACACTGCCTACACTACTGCCCTAAGACTCATGACGCACTGCCTACACTACTGCCCTAAGACTCATGACGCACTGCCTACACTACTGCGCTAAAGCTCATGACGCACTGCCTACACTACTGCCCTAAGACTCATGACGCACTGCCTACACTACTGCCCTAAGACTCATGACGCACTGCCTACACTACTGCCCTAAGACTCATGACGCACTGCCTACACTACTGCGCTAAGACTCATGACGCACTGCCTACACTACTGCCCTAAGACTCATGACGCACTGCCTACACTACTGCCCTAAGACTCATGACGCACTGCCTACACTACTGCGCTAAGACTCATGACGCACTGCCTACACTACTGCGCTAAAGCTCATGACACACTGCCTAAACTACTGCCCTAAGGCCCATGATGCACTGCCTACACTACTGCCCTAAGACTCATGACGCACTGCCTAAACTACTGCCCTAAGGCCCATGACACACTGCCTACACTACTGCCCTAAGACTCATGACGCACTGCCTACACTACTGCCCTAAGACTCATGACGCACTGCCTACACTACTGCCCTAAGACTCATGACGCACTGCCTACACTACTGCGCTAAGACTCATGACGCACTGCCTACATTACTGCCCTAAGACTCATGACGCACTGCCTACACTACTGCGCTAAGACTCATGACGCACTGCCTACACTACTGCCCTAAGACTCATGACGCACTGCCTACACTACTGCCCTAAGACTCATGACGCACTGCCTACACTACTGCCCTAAGACTCATGACGCACTGCCTACACTACTGCGCTAAGACTCATGACGCACTGCCTACACTACTGCGCTAAAGCTCATGACACACTGCCTACACTACTGCCCTAAGGCCCATGATGCACTGCCTACACTACTGCCCTAAGACTCATGACGCACTGCCTAAACTACTGCCCTAAGGCCCATGACACACTGCCTACACTACTGCCCTAAGACTCATGACGCACTGCCTACACTACTGCCCTAAGACTCATGACGCACTGCCTACACTACTGCCCTAAGACTCATGACGCACTGCCTACACTACTGCCCTAAGACTCATGACGCACTGCCTACACTACTGCCCTAAGACTCATGACGCACTGCCTACACTACTGCCCTAAGACTCATGACGCACTGCCTACACTACTGCCCTAAGACTCATGACGCACTGCCTACACTACTGCCCTAAGACTCATGACGCACTGCCTAAACTACTGCCCTAAGGCCCATGATGCACTGGCTACACTACTACAATAAGGCCCGCCCATGATGCACTGCCTACACTACTGCCCTAAGACTCATGACGCACTGCCTACACTACTGCCCTAAGACTCATGACGCACTGCCTACACTACTGCGCTAAAGCTCATGACACACTGCCTAAACTACTGCCCTAAGGCCCATGACGCACTGCCTACACTACTGCCCTAAGACTCATGACGCACTGCCTACACTACTGCCCTAAGACTCATGACGCACTGCCTACACTACTGCGCTAAAGCTCATGACACACTGCCTAAACTACTGCCCTAAGGCCCATGATGCACTGGCTACACTACTACAATAAGGCCCGCCCATGATGCACTGCCTACACTACTGCCCTAAGACTCATGACGCACTGCCTACACTACTGCGCTAAAGCTCATGACACACTGCCTAAACTACTGCCCTAAGGCCCATGACGCACTGCCTACACTACTGCCCTAAGACTCATGACGCACTGCCTACACTACTGCGCTAAAGCTCATGACACACTGCCTAAACTACTGCCCTAAGGCCCATGACGCACTGCCTACACTACTGCCCTAAGACTCATGACGCACTGCCTACACTACTGCCCTAAGACTCATGACGCACTGCCTACACTACTGCGCTAAAGCTCATGACACACTGCCTAAACTACTGCCCTAAGGCCCATGATGCACTGGCTACACTACTACAATAAGGCCCGCCCATGATGCACTGCCTACACTACTGCCCTAAGACTCATGACGCACTGCCTACACTACTGCGCTAAAGCTCATGACACACTGCCTAAACTACTGCCCTAAGGCCCATGACGCACTGCCTACACTACTGCCCTAAGACTCATGACGCACTGCCTACACTACTGCGCTAAAGCTCATGACACACTGCCTAAACTACTGCCCTAAGGCCCATGACGCACTGCCTACACTACTGCCCTAAGACTCATGACGCACTGCCTACACTACTGCCCTAAGACTCATGACGCACTGCCTACACTACTGCGCTAAGACTCATGACGCACTGCCTTCACTACTGCCCTAAGACTCATGACGCACTGCCTACACTACTGCCCTAAGACTCATGACGCACTGCCTACACTACTGCCCTAAGACTCATGACGCACTGCCTACACTACTGCCCTAAGACTCATGACGCACTGCCTACACTACTGCGCTAAAGCTCATGACACACTGCCTAAACTACTGCCCTAAGGCCCATGATGCACTGGCTACACTACTACAATAAGGCCCGCCCATGATGCACTGCCTACACTACTGCCCTAAGACTCATGACGCACTGCCTACACTACTGCCCTAAGACTCATGACGCACTGCCTACACTACTGCGCTAAAGCTCATGACACGGATGGCGTGTGGGGGTCGCAGCAGAGTCTGTGGTGAGGAAGGGACGGATCACATGGTCCCCTGAGGGGGGAGTCTGGGCTGTGGGGAGGAAGTGGAATGGTCAGTACTGGGCTCTCACCTCCCCTGAGACCCCTCTGTCCCCTCGTGAGAAGCCCCTGAAGCTGGGGGTGTATCTGGACTACGAGGGGGGGCGGCTGTCCCTGTACAATGCGGACTCCATGGAGCTTCTCTACACTTTCCCACGGGCTCCCTTCACTCACAGGCTCTTCCCGTTCTTCTATCTCTGGGGAGAGCTGAGGCTGGTGTAGGAGCTGCACCAGGGCTGGACTGGTCGTAGCGGGCACCGGGCGTTTAACAATAATGACGACTCCAGACACAGGCACTCCTGACTCAAGACAAAGGCATGCTGCCTCAGCTACAGATAACCCTAACTTCAAATTCAGGCACTGCTAACTAAACATGGGCAGTACTGTCACTACATACTCCAAAAACAGGCACTGCTCACTCAAAATACAGATAACCCTAACTCCGGGCACAGGTATAACAGGCTCCTCTCATGGGCACTCCCGACTCCAACCATATGCACTTCTAACTCCAAGCACTTCCGAACCCAAAGAACAGATACACCTGACTCCAGGCACAGGCACTGCCAGCTCCAAGCACAGGCACTGCTGATTCAGAACTCAATGGCTGCTGATTCAAAGTGGGCACTGCTGATTCCAGTCTCTGGCACTGCTTATTCAAAGTGGGCACTGTTGATTCCAGTCTCTGGCACTGCTTATTCAAAGTGGGCACTGCTGATTCGAGTCACTGGCACAGCTTATTCAAAATACTGCTTATTCAATGCACAGGCACTGCTGACTCCATTACAGCTAATGCGGACTTCAAGAACAGGCACTGCTGACTCCAAACATGTGGACTAATAATGTATACACTGTCCCAGCTTACTGCGCAAACAGACACTGTTCACTTAATTACAGGTAGCCCAGACTTCAAGCACATGGCACTGCTGACTCCAATCACAGTCACTCCACAGGCACTGCTGACTACGGTACTGCTAATGCTGACTCCAACCAGGCACTGCTGATGGAAAAAAACAAATACATCTGATTCAAAACAGGAACTACTGTCTCCAGTCACAGGCACTGCTCATTCAAAATAGGCACTGCTGATACAGGCACTCCTGACCTCAACCACAGGCACTGCTGATACAGGCACTACTGGCCTCAGCCACATACACTGCTGAATCAAATTACAAGTACTGTTGACTCCAAACACAGGCACTGGTGACTCAATTCCAGCCACCCCTCACTCCAAGCACAGTCACTCAAGATTCATTACAAATAATGCTGACTGCAAATACAGGCGCTGCTAAACATGGGCACTACTGATGTGAAATACTGTGACTGCTTAATCCACAAACAGGCACTGCCCACTCAATCACAGATAATCTCTCTCCAAACGCTGGTACTAGTAACTCCAGTCACAGGGACTCCAGTCTCCAGCATGAGCACCACAGTCATTCCTGACTTCAAACACAGGCACTGCTGATGCAAAATACAGGTACTGCTGACTCCATTATAGCTAACATTGACTCCAAACACAGGCACTGTGGCTCCAAACAGGCACTGCTGACTCCTGGCACAGGCACTACTCACTAAATTATAATTAAATGATCTTTACTCCATATACATGCACTCATGACTCCAGTACACGTAATGCTCACTCCAGGTGTATGCACTGCTCACTGAATTAAAGGTAATTCTGATTCAAACCACAGGCACTGCTGACTCCAAACACAATCACTCCTGACTCATTACAGATAATGTTGAATCCAAGCGCAGCTGCACGATCACTATTGATGAAAACACAGGCCCCTCTTAATCCATGAACAGGCACTGCTCACTCAGTTACAGCTAACCTTTCCTCCAGGCACAGGTACTACAGACTCCTATCGCAGGCACTCCTGACTCTAAACACAGGCACTGCAGACTCCAAGCATGTTTTAGTCAAAGTACAGAAACTGCTGAGTCAATAGAGGCACTGCTGATTCTATTCACGGGCACTGCTTATGAAAAACACAAATACTGCTGATTCAATGCACATGCACTGTAGACTCCATAGCAGCTAACGCTGACTCCAAGCGCACTAAGCATATCTTCATACTCCACGAACAGGCACTGCTCACTCAATCACAGATAACGCAAACCACAATCAGAAGCCGTCCTCAATCCAAGCGCAGACTCCCAAGACAGACACAGCTGATTCAAAACACAGGCACCGCTCACTCCAAGCGTATATACTGCTGACTCAGTTCCAGATAACACATATTTCAAGTTCAGGCACAGCTGAATCCAGGCACTGTTGAGTACAAACACAGTAGTGCACAAACACTCATAACTCTTATGTAATAAAGTACTCCTGACTCGTAGGACAAGCACTCCCAACTCCAAGCACAGACACTCCAGAATCAAATTCAGTGAATCCTGACTCCCAGCATGCACTCTATCTCAAAGCACAAGCATTCCTGATGCAAACATAAGTTCTTAGGACAATCATTTTTAATAATCAACTGGAACATTCATCAAACAATACATATTTTACAGTTGCTTCTATTTCAGACTCCAGTATGGATATTCCTCTCTCCACTCACAGATGTGGCTGACTCTAGTACGACTAATGTAGACTCCAAGAACAGGCACTGCTGACTCCAAACACAGCACTCCTGACTCCAAACACAGCACTCCCGACTCCAAACACAGCACTCCTGGCATCAAACACAGCACACAGCACTCCCGACTCCAAACACAGCACTCCCGACTCCAAACACAGCACTCCCGACTCCAAACACAGCACCCCTGAAAACCAACAATGATCACTCCTGACTCCAACTATGATCACTCCTGACTCCAACAATGATCACTCCTGACTCCAAACACAGCACTCCCGACTCCAAACACAGCACCCCGACTCCAAACACAGCACTCCTGGCTCCAACAATGATCACTCCTGGCTCCAACAATGATCACTCCTGACTCCAAACACAGCACTCCCGACTCCAAACACAGCACCCCGACTCCAAACACAGCACCCCGACTCCAAACACAGCACTCCTGGCTCCAACAATGATCACTCCTGGCTCCAACAATGATCACTCCTGACTCCAAACACAGCACTCCCGACTCCAAACACAGCACTCCTGACCCCAAACACAGCACTCCTGACTCCAAACACAGCACTCCTGACTCCAAACACAGCACTCCTGACTCCAAACACAGCACTCCTGGCTCCAACAATGATCACTCCTGGCTCCAACAATGATCACTCCTGACTCCAAACACAGCACCCCGACTCCAAACATAGCACCCCTGAAAACCAACAATGATCAATCCTGACTCCAACTATGATCACTACTGACTCCAAACACAGCACTCCCGACTCCAAACACAGCACCCCGACTCCAAACACAGCACCCCGACTCCAAACACAGCACTCCTGGCTCCAACAATGATCACTCCTGGCTCCAACAATGATCACTCCTGACTCCAAACACAGCACTGCCGACTCCAAACACAGCACTCCTGACTCCAACAATGATCACTCCTGGCTCCAACAATGATCACTCCTGACTCCAAACACAGCACTCCCGACTCCAAACACAGCACTCCCGACTCCAAACACAGCACCCCTGAAAACCAACAATGATCAATCCTGACCCCAACAATGACCACTCCTGACTCCAAACACAGCATCCCGACTCCAAACACAGCACTCCTAATGCTAAACACAGCACTCCTGACTCCAAACACAGCACTCCTGACCCCAACAATGACCACTCCTGACTCCAAACACAGCACTCCCGACTCCAAACACAGCACTCCCGACTCCAAACACAACACTCCTAATGCTAAACACAGCACTCCTGACTCCAAACACAGCACTCCTGATGCTAAACACAGCACTCCTGACTCCAAACACAGCACTGCTGACTCCAAACACAGCACTCCTGACTCCAAACACAGCACTCCTGACTCCAAACACAGCACTCCTGGCTCCAACAATGATCACTCCTGACTCCAAACACAGCACTCCTGACTCCAAACACAGCACTGCTGACTCCAAACACAGCACTGCTGACTCCAAACACAGCACTGCTGACTCCAAACACAGCACTCCTGACTCCAAACACAGCACTCCTGACCCCAACAATGACCACTCCTGACTCCAAACACAGCACTCCCGACTCCAAACACAGCACTCCTAATGCTAAACACAGCACTCCTGACTCCAAACACAGCACTCCTGATGCTAAACACAGCACTCCTGACTCCAAACACAGCACTGCTGACTCCAAACACAGCACTGCTGACTCCAAACACAGCACACCTGGCTCCAACAATGATCACTCCTGACTCCAAACACAGCACTCCTGACTCCAAACACAGCACTGCTGACTCCAAACACAGGACTCCTGACTCCAAACACAGCACTCCTGGCTCCAACAATGATCACTCCTGGCTCCAACAATGATCACTCCTGACTCCAAACACAGCACTCCCGACTCCAAACACAGCTCCCCGACTCCAAACATAGCACCCCTGAAAACCAACAATGATCAATCCTGACCCCAACAATGACCACTCCTGACTCCAAACACAGCACTCCCGACTCCAAACACAGCACTCCTAATGCTAAACACAGCACTCCTGACTCCAAACACAGCACTGCTGATGCTAAACACAGCACTCCTGACTCCAAACACAGCACTCCTGGCTCCAACAATGATCACTCCTGACTCCAAACACAGCACTCCCGACTCCAAACACAGCACTCCTAATGCTAAACACAGCACTCCTGACTCCAAACACAGCACTCCTGACTCCAAACACAGCACTCCTGATGCTAAGCACAGCACCCCGACTCCAAACATAGGACCCCTGAAAACCAACAATGATCAATCCTGACCCCAACAATGACCACTCCTGACTCCAAACACAGCACTCCTGACTCCAAACACAGCACTCCTGACTCCAAACACAGCACTCCTGTGGCTAAACACAGCACTCACAGCACTCCCGACTCCAAACACAGCACTCCCGACTCCAAACACAGCACTCCCGACTCCAAACACAGCACTCCTGACTCCAGACACAGCACTCCTGACTCCAGACACAGCACTCCCGACTCCAAACACAGCACTCCTGACTCCAACAATGATCACTCCTGGCTCCAACAATGATCACTCCTGACTCCAAACACAGCACTCCCGACTCCAAACACAGCACCCCGACTCCAAACATAGCACCCCTGAAAACCAACAATGATCAATCCTGACCCCAACAATGACCACTCCTGACTCCAAACACAGCACTCCCGACTCCAAACACAGCACTCCTAATGCTAAACACAGCACTCCTGACTCCAAACACAGCACTCCTGATGCCAAACACAGCACTCCTGACTCCAAACACAGCACTCCTGACTCCAAACACAGCACTCCTGACTCCAAACACAGCACTCCTGGCTCCAACAATGATCACTCCTGACTCCAAACACAGCACTCCCGACTCCAAGCACAGCACTCCTGATGCTAAACACAGCACTCCTGACTCCAAACACAGCACTCCTGACTCCAAGCACAGCACTCCTGACTCCAAACACAGCACTCCTGGCTCCAACAATGATCACTCCTGACTCCAAACACAGCACTCCCGACTCCAAACACAGCACTCCTGACGTCAAACACAGCACTCCTGGCATCAAACACAGCACTCTTATCAAACACAGCACTCCCGTCTCCAAACACACCACTCCCAACTCCAAACACACCACTCCCAACTCCAAACACAGCACTCCCAACTCCAAACATAGCACTCCTGACTCCAAACACAGCACCCCGACTCCAAACACAGCACTCCTGACTCCAAACACAGCACTCCTGGCTCCAACAATGATCACTCCTGACTCCAAACACAGCACTCCCAACTCCAAACACAGCACCCCGACTCCAAACATAGCATCCCTGAAAACCAACAATGATCACTCCGGACTCCAACTATGATCACTCCTGACTCCAACAATGATCACTCCTGACACCAACAGTGACCACTCCTGACTCCAACAATGATCACTCCTGACTCCAGTGCAGCTGATCTTGGCTCCAAGCACCCGCATGTCTGACCCCAGTACAGATAGTCTGACCTGATTTCAACAGAACGCACACAAATTCAGCTAATCCTGACCCGAAGCGCAGGCGCTCCAGATCGATGCAGATGTACCCTTGAGACAAGCACAGACAGGCTCTCCTGACACCAATACAACTAATTGTGACGCTGATCATAGGCACTCCTGAATCTAATACAGCTGATATCACATGACTCCCAGCACAGGCACTGATGACTCCAAGAGCATGGCCTCCTGACTCCAATACTGCTACTCTGACCTGATCCAAGTACTCCAAACACAGGTACTGATGATTCAAAGCACAAGCACTGCTGACTACATCACAGCTAATTCTGTACGGCACTGCTGACTCCAAGCGCAGGCACTTGACGATAGGCACACACACTACTGATTCAAACACAGGCGCTACTGACTCCAGTGCAGGCACTTGACGATAGGCACACGCACTACTGATTCAAACACAGGCGCTACTGACTCCAGTGCAGGCACTTGACGATAGGCGCACGCACTACTGATTCAAACACAGGCACTGCTGACTCCAGTGCAGGCACTTGACGATAGGCGCACGCACTACTGATTCAAACACAGGCGCTACTGACTCCAGTGCAGGCACTTGACGATAGGCACACACACTACTGATTCAAACACAGGCGCTACTGACTCCAGTGCAGCTGATCCGTGCACAGACACAAGAAATGTGCAGCTTCTGAGTGTACGTCTCAGTGCTGGGAAGCGACCATTTAGTGTCTTTTTATTTGCATTAAAAACAAAACACAACTCCATATCTTGGCTGTACTTCATAAAATAATGTTTTGAGTATGCAGCACAATAAAGAAAGCTAGTCATGTTACAGTAAACATTGAGAGTATAAAACCCACAGTGCTTAGTGTGAGAGAATTATAGTTTGTCGAGTGACCTTGCCTTTGAAACTCCGTTGATAGTGATCGGGTTTGGTAATGTGCTGGACGGGGCTAAATAGGCAGTTTTGACAACACATTGAATAATGGAGGCAATATTATTGGACAACGTGTAGAGTTGTGAGGTTCGCTGAATCTGCGATGGATTTAAGACCAATAAAGTGGCCATGTTTGTATAAATCCCGCACTACAACTACAGCTGTGTGACTACTTTCTTCTCGCGTGTCATACTCAGTTTTGGATGATAAGTCAGTGGAGCGTTGATTATGTCCAGTCCAGTTTTCACTTTCATCTCATCCCTCGCTCAGGCCGTACAGGAAATGGTGTCAGCGGTCGCCACGTGTCCGAAGAATCATAGACCCACCTGCGACTACAAGGTACGGGGACATCATTATCTAATTCAACCGCTGCGTGTGGCATGTAAAGTATCAGATGGAACCAGTAGTACGCACAGTGCGCCTGCGCACGTAAGTAGTACCGCTCCAGGTCTGGGACTTTGAATCCACGCTGATGGAATGGCAGTGTCACCGAAGCCCAGGTTGTTTGCCTGCCCACTGCAACTTGACTATCAGCGACCGAAGTGTTGGAAAAAAAGGCCGTAGTGATTGGGGGGGGAATGATAGGAGAGAAGGAGAGTAAATAATCGAGTTACCTGATCTGAATTGATGTTTCGATTGACTGAAACCTCACAACATTCCAGGGGGATCTCTAAGGCAAACTTACTGGTGTCAACTGCAAGTGGGAATATCTGTGACTTACCCTAGTCTATGTTGATCCCCTAAATAGTTCCTAACTTTCTGGGCTTATGCCTTATTGGGTTGAGACTCATATTGGAACTCATATCGTCGGTATAAAATGAAAGTCTACTGTAACTGAGCGCATGGTCCTAATAATGCTTGAGTTACCATGTAGGGGTCACAGAGCTATTGCGAACAAGATGGGCGACAGTGGACAACCCTGCCTAATTCCACAAGAAATTGCAATTGGAGGGGATGTTATACTATTTATTCTAATACGAACTACGAGGACCAGAGTGTAACATCCTGATCTGGTTGATAAAGTCCTGGGCCATCCGTACTCTGCAATGGACGGCAAATATGTACTTCCGTTCAACTCAGCTCATGTGTATCCCATATAGGCACCTGTACACAATTATCCACTGTTGTACTCATCGCCAGGCATAATGCACTCACATATACCTTACATTCTGACGTCTCACTTGGGAACGACTGAGTGTCCAAGCTGCAAGGTATGGTGAGTTTATTCAGGCCTCCTTGGTGTATACTAGTAGATGACAGGGCATGAGACATGCGAAGTGCGGCACCAGCAGTCCAAGACAGTACATCAATCTACCTTCCCTTACACACAGAACATAGAACATCTATCAACATGAATAACAAACTATATATTGAAATCATGAAATTACGTGATTAATGAAACTAATGTTTGGAGTAAATTAGAGTAACCTGAGATCTTATGTCATATGATACGTGTGAATATTGAATTAAGATTGCATGCAAATGTTTGCAACATTCAGCAGTGTGCACAGTGGACTATAGGGTCAGTTGGCGCTGTGAACCTGGGGGAGGTTGGGGCTTTGCCTGTCGCAGTGGGATACCATTCTCATCTCAAATTGGTTGATCATGAAAGCGTGACATCTCTTCCACCGCAGGATCAGAAATGTTATAGTGCCTACCACTGCATACTGCAGCTTCGAGGTTGTGTACATAGAAGGTGTTTTAATGTTGTAATGGATGGATCTTGAATATTAACAGCTAGGACATATGTCTTAGAGCTCAAGCCTTGGTAACAAAACAATTTTTGTTCGGCTGTATGAAAACTAAACGACACTAGGATGATAAAATAGAACTGGCGTCCCAGCAGCAGCGAAGAAGCTCTTGTAATCAACTGATGTATACAATGCTACCCTGAGTGACCTTGGATCTGTACCCTGTCATTTACTAATATACGCACTCCCTCAATAGGTTTGAGTACACCAATCTCCTTTGAGACTCACACCCTGTCACTCACTAGTATAGACACTCCCTCAATAGGGTTGACTACACCTATCTCCTTTGAGACTCACACCCTGTCATTCACTAGTATAGACACTCCCTCAATAGGGTTGTGTACACCAATCTCCTTTGAGACTCACACCCTGTCACTCACTAGTATACACACTCCCTCAATAGGTTTGTGTACACCAATCTCCTTTGAGACTCACACCCTGTCACTCACTAGTATAGACACTCCCTCAATAGGGTTGACTACACCTATCTCCTTTGAGACTCACACCCTGTCATTCACTAGTATAGACACTCCCTCAATAGGGTTGAGTGCACCTAGCACCATGGAGTCTCATGCCCTGTCATCTACTAGTATACACACTCCCTCAATAGGTTTGTGTACACCAATCTCCTTTGAGACTCACACCCTGTCATTCACTAGTATACACACTCCCTCAATAGGTTTGTGTACACCAATCTCCTTTGAGACTCACACCCTGTCACTCACTAGTATACACACTCCCTCAATAGGTTTGTGTACACCAATCTCCTTTGAGACTCACACCCTGTCACTCACTAGTATAGACACTCCCTCAATAGGGTTGACTACACCTATCTCCTTTGAGACTCACACCCTGTCACTCACTAGTATAGACACTCCCTCAATAGGGTTGACTACACCTATCTCCTTTGAGACTCACACCCTGTCATTCACTAGTATAGACACTCCCTCAATAGGGTTGACTACACCTATCTCCTTTGAGACTCACACCCTGTCATTCACTAGTATAGACACTCCCTCAATAGGGTCGACTACACCTATCTCCTTTGAGACTCACACCCTGTCATTCACTAGTATAGACACTCCCTCAATAGGGTTGAGTGCACCTAGCACCATGGAGACTCATGCCCTAGCATATACCAGTATACACCATGGAGGTCTGAATAAACTCACCATACCTTGCAGCTTGGACACTCAGTCGTTCCCAAGTGTACACAGTGTCTAAACAATGTGTACATGGTCGCACTCCTGCAGTCATTCACTTATATATAATGTGCCTGAAAAAGTTCCGTTATACCTCGTGCACTCTCTCTGGCCCAACTACTGCTGTACAAGAAAGCAGGCACTGAGGCATAATGCTTCTGTCAGCTAGAATCTTGCACATTGGTGTGAACCATCTCAAGTACGTGCCGAGACTTGTATTGTGCGTTTTCTCACCTCTGTTAAACATAGGAGCACTGAACACAATAAAAAGGTATTCTTAGCAGCACAGCAACAAATATCTGCAGCACTTACCATAAGAAATCCTCCTCTCACATTTTACGCAGCACTCTTAAGTATTAACTAGACAGACTGCGTCACATAAAGTGCACTATTTTAAATATCCTGAACAGCTCTGCATCTTCACAACATACTACCAATGATTTAAGCTTTATAAGGTATGCACAACATCATCTCTGTTGGAAATCTAGAGGTTCTCCCCCCTCTAAATGACTTGAGGTAACTGCGGGTGTGAAGAGCTGTGCTCGGCTCCAACAGACTCAAATGAAGTCCCTCGACTCTTCATATCCCAGAGTGACTGTAAACGTGCTTTGAAGATAAGATAATGTTGTTCAGAATAAAGCAGTGTTTTGTGTGTGTTCACACACACACACTAAAGTGTTATTTTGTATAATAGAAAACATAGCATGTGCCTTCCTCAGAATCGTGCGGTGTTGCGGAAGAGTGACACGCGCAACTCACACATAACAACAACAAGAAAGACCAGTATTAGTGCACCTAATAAACAATGTCATTCAGTGATATTCAGAACCCAACACAAGCAAACCCTTTCAAAAGCGCACATACAAAACACCTGTCTGTTCCAAGACTGATCCATAAGGCAATGTAGTGTCACAACATAGCACCTTTATTCTGCTGATGGGCTTCTAGGTACGGTATCACAAACACATCATCCTATCAGGGCACTGCGCTCCACGAACTGCAAACAAGCATAAGCCATTGTCCTTTTCATACAACAGTGCAAGCAGCATCACGGTCTCTCAGTCAGCGTTCCTTCAGACACGCGAAGTGCGGCACCAGCAGTCCAAAACAGTACATCAATCTACCTTCCCTTACACACAGAACAAAGAACATCTATCAACATGAATAACAAACTATATATTGAAATCCTGAAATTACGTGATTAATGAAACTAATGTTTGGAGTAAATTAGAGTAACCTGAGATTTTACGTCATATGATACGTGTGAATATTGAATTAAGATTGCATGCAAACGTTTGCAACATTCAGCAGTGTGCACAGTAGACTATAGGGTCAGTTGGCGCTGTGAACCTGGGGGAGGATGGGGCTTTGCCTGTCGCGGTGGGATACCATTCTCATCTCAAATTGGTTGATCATGAAAGCGTGACATCTCTTCCACCGCAGGATCAGAAATGTTATAGTGCCTACCACTGCATACTGCAGCTTCGAGGTTGTGTACATAGAAGGTGTTTTAATGTTGTAATGGATGGATCTTGAATATTAACAGCTAGGACATATGTCTTAGAGCTCAAGCCTTGGTAACAAAACAATTTTTGTTCGGCTGTATGAAAACTAAACGACACTAGGAGGATAAAATAGAACTGGCGTCCCAGCAGCAGCGAAGAAGCTCTTGGAGCTTTTTTGGAAGATGTGAAACATGGCGTACAGTTTCTGTTGTGCTTAAGAGTGTCGGTCAAACACAATGGCTCGTACGCATATCAAGCATAGCATGTGCACTATACCTTATATTTGTTGATATATTTTTCATATATATTGCTAAAGCCCTGATATCTAAAATGCTTGTGAGCATGACCCGATACATTGATATAATCTTTATATTGTTCTTAGTTGGATATCCCACATTATATTTTATATTTTCATTGATTTAAATGCATATTCGTTCAATTATGAATGTGTGACTGTTAAACCCATTTCAATAATGGTCTCATTGCAAATGTGATACTTCAGCTGCTCAAATATGTTGCTTTATGTTTATACTTAGAATAACTTCATAATCTCATTTTTCAGGTTTGACTGGAGCTTAAGTGAGAGAAAAAGCAATGTGTGGCCTATTGTTGACTTTAGAAACGTTCAACAAAAGACGTGCAACCAAAAGTTGTATAAGGTGCTAACTAGTGTTATTAGACCGAGAGGCGTGTTCGCTCCACAGAGAGCTTAAGACCTTTGTGATGTTACAGTTCCCCCTGCTGGAGGGCAGGCTGGTACACTTTACCTTTCACCTAAGGTCTTTTGTGATGTCCCATCTCCCGTCCCCTCTGAATGTCAGACTGTCACATCTGTTTAATTAGAGACCTTTGTGATGTCACAGCTCCCCTCCCCTTGCTGGAAGGCAGGCTGACACAGTTTACCCTTAGCCTAAGTGTCTTTATGATGTCACAGCTCCCCCTCCTGAAAGGCAGGCTGACACACTTTACCTTTAACCTAAGTGTCTTTATGATGTCACAGGTCCCGCCCCACTGCGGGAAGGCAGGAGCCACAGTGTATCTGTTTAATTAAAGACGTATATCATGTCACAGCTCCCTTCTCTGCTTTCTTTTAACTGAATGTTCTTTGTGACGTCACAGCTCCCCTCCCCCGCTGGAAGGCAGGCTGACACACTTAACCTTCCACCTAAGGGCTTTTGTGATATCACATCTCCCGCCCCCTCTGAAGGTCAGACTGTCACATCTGTTTAAGAAGATACCTTTGTGATGTGCCAGCTCCCCATGCTGGAGGGCAGGCTGGCACAATTTACCTTTAACCTAAATGTCTATTTGATGTCACAGCCCCCCCTGCTTCTCCTGTCTGAGGGGGGGAGACGTGTGAGACGGACAGACACATGGCAGCCCCTGCCGGACACCCCCAAGAGATTCACCTCCCTCTGGCCCTGTGTGCTGGGGAGCGAGGGGTTCACCTCCGGCGGGCACTACTGGGAGGTGCAGCTGCAGCAAGGGTTAGCATGGACTGTGGGGGTCGCCGCAGAGTCTGTGGAGAGGAAGGGACCGATCACATGGTCCCCTGAGGGGGGGGGTCTGGGCTGTGGAGAGGAGGAGATGTTATGATGATGATGATGTTGTTGATGATGCCTACTATGAGTACTGGGCTCTCACCTCCCCTGAGACCCCTCTGTCCCCTCGTGAGAGGCCCCTGAAGCTGGGGGTGTATCTGGACTATGAGGGGGGCGGCTGTCCCTGTACAATGCAGACTCCATGGAGCTTCTCTACACTTTCCCCCGGGCCCCCTTCACTCACAAGCTCTTCCCAATCTTCTGTCTCTGGGGAGAAGCAGAGCTGAGGCTGGTGTAGGAGCTGCACCCCCCCCTACTGGAGCAGAGCTGAGGCTGGTGTAGGAGCTGCAGCCCCCCCCCCCAGGAGCAGAGCTGAGGCTGGTGTAGGAGCTGCAGCCCCCCCTCCCCCAGGAGCAGAGCTGAGGCTGGTGTAGGAGCTGCAGCCCCCCCACCCCCTGCAGAGCTGAGGCTGGTGTAGGAGCTGCAGCCCCCCCAGGACCAGAGCTGAGGCTGGTGTAGGAGCTGCAGCCCCCCCAGGAGCAGAGCTGAGGCTGGGGTAGGAGCTGCAGCCCCCCCCCCAGGAGCAGAGCTGAGGCTAGTGTAGGAGCTGCAGCCCCCCAGCAGAGCTGAGGCTGGTGTAGGAGCTGCAGCCCCCCAGGAGCAGAGCTGAGGCTGGTGTAGGAGCCCCCCCCAGGAGCAGAGCAGCTGAGGCTGGTGTAGGAGCCCCCCGAGCAGAGCTGAGGCTGAAGTAGGAGGTGTGCCCCCCCAGGAGCAGAGCTGAGGCTGGTGTAAGAGCTGCAGCACCCCCTTCCCCTGAACATTGCATTCATGTTCCTCTCCCCCACTCCTAGATGTCCCTGGGGGAGGGGCACCCCTTGCTGGACTCCTGTGAGGGAGGGACCGTGACCCCTGTGTGGGGGAGGGGCAGTGACTCCTGTGTGGGGGAGGGGCTGTGGCTCCATTGTGGGGGAGGGGCAGTGACTCCAGTAGGGGGGAGGGGTGACCCTGCTTGTGGTTCATATGGGAGGGGCTGTGTCTATGAGTCTCATGTGGGGGAGGGGCAGTGACCCCTGTGTGGGGGAGGGGCAGTGACCCCTGTGTGGGGGAGGGGAAGTGACTCCTGTGTGGGGGAGGGTCTAGGAGTCTCAAGGGGGAGGATCTGTGCCTTGTGTTGGGAGGGGCGTCAGCTCACGTGGGGGAGGGGCAGTGACATTCCATCTCCCAGCTCAGATTTAACGCCTTCTGCTCCTGATCTGTCCTTTATTTAACATTCAGCACTGACTCCACGAGCACACCTGACTCCAAATACAGGCACTGCAACCACAGGCACTGCTGGGTACCGACACAGGCGGCTCCATTTCAAATAACACTAACTCCAAATACAGGCACTCCTGACTCGAGGCACAGGCACTGCCAGTTCCAGACACAGGCACTCCTGGCTCAGGCACAGATAACCCTAACTTCAAATCCGGGCACTGCTACTTAAACATGGGCACTACTGTCACTGCATACTCCAAAACCAGGCACTGCTCACTCAAATACAGATAACCCTAACTCCGGAGACAAGTATAACAGACTCCTATCACAGGCACTTCCGACTCCAACCATATGCACTGCTAACTCCACGCACTTCTGAACCCAAGCACAGATACACCTGACTCCAGGCACAGGCACTGCTAGCTCCAAGCACAGGCACTGCGGATTCAAAAATCAATTACTGCTGATTCAAAGTGGGCACTGCTGATTCCAGTCACTGGCACTGCTTACTCAAAATACAGCTTATTCAATACACAGGCACTGCTGACTCCGTTACAGATAACGTGAACTTCAAGAACAGGCACTGCTGACTCCAAACACATGCATTACTGATGTAAAACACTGTCACTGCTCACACATATCTCCTACTGCTATCACAGGCACTTCTGATTGCAAGTACAGACACTGCTGACCACTGTCACTATTCAGAAACTAGGCACTACTAACTCCAAGCACATGCTCTACTGATGTCAAATACTGTCACAGCGTACTTCACAAACAGACACTGTTCACATAATTATAGGTAACCCAGACTCCAATCACAGTCACTCCACAGGCACTGCTGACTACAGTGCTGCTAATGCTGACTCCAATCATACATTGCTGATGCAAGAAACAAATGCATCTGATTCAAAACCGGAACTACTGTCTCCAGTCACAGGCACTGCTCATTCAAAATAGGCACTGCTGATACAGGCACTACTGGCCTTAACCACAGGCACTGCTGAAACAAATTACAAGTACTGTTGACTCCAAACACAGGCACTGGTGACTCAATTTCAGATAGCCCTCAAGTCATAGTCTGTCCTGATTCCAAGAACAGGCACTGCTCATTCGGTTATAGATAATTCTTACACCAAGCACAGAACACCACTGTCTCCAGTGCATCTAGTACTGACTCCCAAGCACAGGCACTGCTGCCTCAGTTACAGATAACCCTGACTCCAAATACAGCCACTGCTAACTCAATACACAGGCACTACTGATGCCACTCTATGGCACTTGACTACGAGCCCAGCCACTTCTTTCAAATCACAGGCACTGCTCCCTCCAAGAACAGTCAATCAAGACTCATTGCAAATAATGCTGACTACAAACACAGGCACTGCTAAACACAGGCACTACTGATGTGAAATACTGTCACTGCTTAATCCACAAACAGGCACTGCTCACTCAGTTACAGATAATCTCTCTCCAAATGCAGGTACTGGTGACTCCAGTCACAGGCACTCCAGTCTCCCAGCATGAGCACTACAGGCATTGCTGACTTCAAACACAGGCACTGCTGATTCTCAACACATGGACTGGTGGCTCTATTATAGCTAATATTGACTCCTAACACGGGTTTATGCTGATTCAAAGCACAGAAACGACTGCCTCAAATCATGGGCACTGCTCATTCAATACATGCAGGGCTGACTCCAAGCAGTGGCACTATTCTCTCAATTGTACATTTTCCTTACTCCGAGCACAGACACTCCTGACTGACTCCGATACACGTAATGCTCACTTCAAGCACAGGCACTGCTTACTGAATTGCAGGTAATCCTGACTCCAATCAAGCCAAGGCACGTCTAATTCAAAATGCAGGAACTGCTGACTACAAACACAACTCCTGACTCATTACAGATAACGCTGACTCCAAGCCCAGGGGCTCCTGACTCCAAGCACAGGCACTATTGATGTAAAACACGAACTGTTTCCTCCATGAACAGGCACTGCGTCCTCACTTACAGATAACCCTGGCTCCAAAGGCAATTACTTCTGATTCAATACAGGCACTGTTGATTCCAGTCACAGGCACTGCTTATGAAAAACACAAATACTGCTGATTCAATGCCCATGCACTGTAGACTGCATTGCAGCCAACGCTGACTCCAAGCGCATGCTCAACTGAGCTCTAAGCATGTCTCTTCATACTCCAAGAACAGGCACTGCTCACTCAATCACAGCTAACGCATACACCAATCAGAAGCCGTCCTCAATCTACGCAGAGGCACTGCTGACTTCAAGCAGCCATCCCTCACTCCAAGCCACTCCTACCACATGCACTTTTGATTCAAAATATAGGCATTGCTGATTCAAAACACAGGCACTTCGAACTCAATTGTTGATAGACATTGGTAGACACTTTTGATTAATACCACAGGCACTGTTGACTCCGAATAAAGGAAATGCTGACTCTCAAGAACAGGCACTCGTTACCAGAGCACAGGCAATCCTCACTAGAGCACAGGCACTCCTCACTAGAGCACAGGCACTCCTCACCAGAACACAGGCACCCCTCACCGGAGCACAGGCACTCCTTACCTGGACCACAGGCACTCCTTACCCGGAGCACACGCACTCCTCACCAGAGCACAGGCACTCCTCACCAGAGCACAGGCACTCCTTACCTGGAGCACAGGCACTCCTTACCTGGAGCACAGGCACTCCTCACCAAACCACAGGCACTCCTCACCGGAGCACAGGCACTCCTCACCGGAGCACAGGTACTCCTCACTACAGCACAGGGACTCCTCACCAGAGCATAGGCCCTTCTCATTCTAAGCGCAATTGCGCCTGACCCAGGTACAGCTAATCCTCATGCACAGGCACTGCTGATTGAAAGTACAGTCACTGCTTGCTCCAGTTACTGGCATTTCTATTTCAAAACAGGCACGACTGAATCAAAAACGCAGGCACCGCTGCCTCCAGTCACAGGCAGTCCCACATAAAATACAGGCACTTTCTGATTCAAAGCAAAGGCATTGCTGGGTCCAGTCACAGTCACTGTTTACTCAGTTACTCCAAGCACTGGCAGTGCCTACTTCAAAAACAGGTACTGCTAACTCTTAAGTACAGGCACTACTGACTCAATTACAGCTAACCGTGACTCCCAGGACAGGCACAGCTAATTTAAAACACAGGCACTGCTCACTCCAAGCGTATATACTGCGCACTCAGTTCCAGATAACACGTATTTCAAGTTCAGGCACTGCTGAATCCAGGCACTGCTAACAGGTGCAGGCACTGCTGAGTACAAACACAGGAGTGCACAAACATTCAAGACTGTAATATAATAAAGCACTCCTGAGCAATCCTAACTCCAGCACAGACACTCCGCAATCAAATGCTTTGACTTTGCAGCACAATAAAGAAAAATAGCCATGCTACAGGAAACAGTGGCAGTATAAACCCACAGTGCTCGGTGTGAGAGAATGATAGTTTGTCGAGTGATCTTGCATTTCACACTCCGGTGGTAGTGATCGGGTTTGGTAATATGCTGGACGGGAGCTAAATAGGCAGTTTTGACAACATAGGAAAACGTCTAGAGTTGTGAGGTTTGCTGTATCTGTGATGGATTTAAGTCCAATAAAGTGGTCATGTTTGTATAAATCCCCCACTACAGCTACAGCTGTGTGACTACTTTCTTCTCGCGTGTCATACTCAGTCTTGGGTGATAAGACAGTGGGAGCGTAGATTATGTCCAGTCCAGCTTTTACTTTCATCTCATCCCTCGCTCAGGCAGAACAGAAAATGGTGTCAGTGGTCGCCAGGTGTCGGAAGGGTTGTAGACCCACCTGCGACTCAAAGATACTGGGGCTTCATTATCTAATTCAACTGCTGCGTGTGGCGGTAAAGTATCAGATGGAACCAGTAGTACGCACAGTGCGCCTGCGCACGTAAGTAGTACAGCTCCAGGTCAGGGACTTTGAATCCACGCTGATGGAATGGCAGTGTCACCTAAGCCCAGGTTGTTTGCCTGCCCACTGCAATGTGACTATCAGCGACCGAAGTGTTTGAAAAAAAGGCCCCAGTGATTGGGGGGGAATGATAGGAGAGAAGGAGAGTAAATCATTGAGTAACCTGATCTTCTAGATTGGTGAAAGTGACACCATCATTTCCGTGGATAAATGAGTTGATGTCTCAATCGACCCATATTCGTGGATATTTGACTGAAACCTCACACCATTCCAGGGGGGACTTTGAGGCAACTTACTGGTGCCAGCTGTAAGAGGGAATATCTGTGGCTTACCCCAGTTTTTGTTGATCTCTGAAATAGTTCCTAACTTTCTGAGCTTATGCATTATTGGGTCGAGACTCATATTGAAACTCATATCATCAGAATAAAGCAAAATTAGAAGTCTACGGCTGGTGTAACTGAGCTCATGGTCTGAATAATGCCCGAGTTAGTGGCTACGGGTCACAGAGCTTTCGTTAACAAGATGGGCGACAGTGGACAACCCCACCTAGTTCCACAAGAAATTGCTATTGGAGGGGATGTTATACTATTTATTCTAATACGAACTACGAGGACCAGAGTCTAACATCCTGATCCAGTTGATAAACCCAGGGGCATCCGTACTCTGCAAAGGACGGCAAATATGTACTCCAGTTCAACTCAACTCGTGTATCCAATATAGGCACTTGTACCCAATTATCCACTGGTATAATCATCGCCAGGCATAATGTACTCACATATACCTAACATTCTGATGTCTCACACCTAGTAATCGACTGATGTATACAGTGCTAGCCTGAATGACCTTGTATCTGTACCCTGTCATTCACTCGTATACACACTCCCTCAATAGGTTTGAGTACACCAATCTCCTTTGAGACCCACACCCTGTCATTCCCTAGTATACATACACCCTCAAAAGGAGAGTAAATAATTGAGTAACCTGATCTTCTAGATTGGTGAAAGTGACACCATCATTTTCGTGGATAAATGAGTTGATGTCTCAATCGACCCATATTCATGGATATTTGACTGAACCCTCACACCATTCCAGGGGGACTTTGAGGCAACTTACTGGTGCCAGCTGTAAGAGGGAATATCTGTGGCTTACCCCAGTTTTTGTTGATCTCTGAAATAGTTCCTAACTTTCTGAGCTTATGCATTATTGGGTCGAGACTCATATTGAAACTCATATCATCAGAATAAAGCAAAATTAGAAGTCTACGGCTGGTGTAACTGAGCTCATGGTCTGAATAATGCCCGAGTTAGTGGCTACGGGTCACAGAGCTTTCGTTAACAAGATGGGCGACAGTGGACAACCCCACCTAGTTCCACAAGAAATTGCTATTGGAGGGGATGTTATACTATTTATTCTAATACGAACTACGAGGACCAGAGTCTAACATCCTGATCCAGTTGATAAACCCAGGGGCATCCGTACTCTGCAAAGGACGGCAAATATGTACTCCAGTTCAACTCAACTCGTGTATCCAATATAGGCACTTGTACCCAATTATCCACTGGTATAATCATCGCCAGGCATAATGTACTCACATATACCTAACATTCTGATGTCTCACACCTAGTAATCGACTGATGTATACAGTGCTAGCCTGAATGACCTTGTATCTGTACCCTGTCATTCACTAGTATACACACTCCCTCAACAGGTTTGAGGACACCTATCTCCTTTGAAACTCACACCCTGTCATTCACTAGTATACACACTCCTGCAATAGGTTTGAGTGCACCTAACACCATGGAGACCCACACCCTGTCATTCACTAGTATACACACTCCCTCAATAGGTTCCTGTGCACCTCTCTCCTTTGAGACTCACACCCTGTCATTCACTAGTATACACACTCCCTCAATAGGTTCCTGTGCACCTCTCTCCTTTGAGACCCACACCCTGTCATTCACTAGTATACACACTCCCTCAATAGGTTCCTGTGCACCTGTCTCCTTTGAGACTCACACCCTGTCATTCACTAGTATACACACTAACTCGATAGGTTTAAGTACACCTGTCTCCTTTGAGACTCACACCCTGTCATTCACTAGTATACACACTCCCTCAACAGGTTTCAGTACACCTATCTTCTTTGAGACCCACACCCTTGCATTCACTAGTATACACACTCCCTAATTAGGTGGCATGCACCTGTCTCCTTTGGGACTCACACCCTGTCATTCACTAGTATACACACTCCCTCAATAGGTTGCAGTATACCTAGCACCATGGAGACCCACACCCTGTCATTCACTAGTATACACACTCCCTCAACAGGTTGCAGTACACCTATCTTCTTTGATACTCACACCCTGTCATTCACTAGTATACACACTCCCTCAATAGGTTCGCGTGCACCTAGCACCATGGAGACTCAAGCCCTGTAATTCACTAGTATACACACTCCCTCAATAGGTTTGAGTACACCTATCTTCTTTGAGACCCACACCCTGTCATTCACTAGTATACACACTCCCTCAACAGGTTTGCGGACACCTATCTCCTTTGAAACTCACACCCTGTCATTCACAAGTATACACACTCCTGCAATAGGTTTGAGTGCACCTAACACCATGGAGACCCACACCCTGTCATTCACTAGTATACACACTCCCTCAATAGGTTCCTGTGCACCTCTCTCCTTTGAGACTCACACCCTGTCATTCACTAGTATACACACTCCCTCGATAGGTTTAAGTACACCTATCTCCTTTGAGACTCACACCCTGTCATTCACTAGTATACACACTCCCTCAATAGGTTTGTGTGCACCTGTCTCCTTTGAGACTCACACCCTTGCATTCACTAGTATACACACTCCTTCAATAGGTTGGCGTGCACCTGTCTCCTTTGGGACTCACACCCTGTCATTCACTAGTATACACACTCCCTCAATAAGTTTGAGTATACCTAGCACCATGGAGACCCACACCCTGTCATTCACTAGTATACACACTCCCTCCACAGGTTTCAGTACACCTATCTTCTTTGATACTCACACCCTGTAATTCACTAGTATACACACTCCCTCAATAGGTTTGAGTAAACCCATCTCCTTTGGGACACACACCCTGTCATTCACTAGTATACACACTACCTCAATAGGTTTGAGTATACCTAGCACCATGCAGACT
Organism: Calotriton arnoldi; assembly: GCA_963921515.1. Classification (NCBI taxonomy): domain Eukaryota; kingdom Metazoa; phylum Chordata; class Amphibia; order Caudata; family Salamandridae; genus Calotriton; species Calotriton arnoldi. The sequence continues at coordinate 229,484 of CAWUFW010016751.1, read as the reverse complement.
CATGTGCTGTCATTCACTAGTACACACACTCCCTCAATAGGTTCGAGTGCACCTAGCACCATGGAGACTCAAGCCCTGTCATTCACTAGTATACACACTCCCTCAATCGGTGTGAGTACACCTAGCACCATGAAAACTCACACCATGTTATTCACTAGTAAACACACTCCCTCAATAGGTTCGAGTGCATCTAGCACATTGGAGACTCAAGCCGTGTCATTCACTAGTATACACACTCCCTCAATAGGTTCGAGTGCACCTAGCACCATGGAGACTCAAGCCCTGTCATTCACTAGTATACACACTCCCTCAATAGGTTTGAGTACACCTAGCACCATGAAAACTCACACCCTGTTATTCACTAATAAACACACTCCCTCAATAGGTTCAAGTACACCTATGTCCTTTGGGACTCACAGCCTGTCATTCACTAGTATACACATTCCGTCAAAAGGTTCGAGTAACCCTATCTCCTTTGAGACTCTCACCCTGTCATTCACTAGTATACACACTCCCTCAATAGGTTCGAGTTCACCTATCTTCTTTGAGACTCACACCCTGTCATTCACTAGTATACACACTCTCTCAATAGGTTCGAGTTCACCTATCTCCTTTGAGACTCACACCTTGTCATTCACTAGTATACACACTCTCTCAATAGGTTCGAGTTCACCTATCTCCTTTGAGACTCACACCTTGTCATTCACTAGTATACACCCTGCCTCAATAGGTTCGAGTACAGCTATCTCCTTTGTGATTCACACCCTGTCATTCACTAGTATACACACTCCCTCAATAGGTTTGAGTATACCTAGCACTATGGAGACTCACGCCCTGTCATTCACTAGTATGCACACTCCCTCAATAGGTTCGAGTGCACCTAGCATCCTGGAGACTCACGCACTGTCTTTCACTAGTATACATACTCTCTCAATAGGTTCAAGTGCACCTAGCACCCTGGAGACTCACACCCTGTCATTCACTAGTATACACACTCCCTCAATAGGTTCGAGTATACCTAGCACCATGGAGACTCATGCCCTAGCATATACCAGTATACACCATGGAGGTCTGAATAAACTCATCATACCTTGCAGCTTGGACACTCAGTCATTCCCAGGTGTACACAGTGTCTAAACAATGTGTACATGGTCACACTCCTGCACAGTCATTGACTTGTATATAATGTGCCTGAAGAAGTTCACTTATACCTCGTGCACACTCTCTGAGTCAACTACTGCTGTACAAGGACGCAGGCACTGAGGCATAATGCTTCAGTCAGCTAGGATCTTGCACATTGGTATAAACCATCTCGAGTACGTGCCGAAACTTGTAATGTATGTTTCCAAGCTCTGTGAAACAAAGGAACACTGAAAGCAATAAAAAGGTATTCACAGCAGCACAGCAACAAATATCTGCAGATCTTACCATAAGAAATCCTCCTCTCACATTTTACGCAGCACTCTTAAGTATTAACTAGACAGACTGCGATACATAAAGTACACTATTTTAAATATCCCAAACAGCTCTGCATCTTCACAACATACTACCAATAATTTAAGCATTACAACTTCATCGCCGTTGGAAATCTAGAGGTTCTCCCTCCTCTAAGTGACTTGAGGTAACTGCGGGTGTGAAGAGCTGTGCTCGGCTCCAACAGACTCAAATGAAGTCCCTCGACTCTTCGTATCTCAGGATGACTGTAAACGTGCTTTGAATATCAGATAATGTTGTTCAGAATTAAGCAGTGTTTGTATGTGTGTGTTCACACACCCACACTAAAGTGTTAATTTACATATTAGAAAACACAGCATGTGCCTTCTTCAGAACCATGCGTTGTTGTGGAAGAGTGTCACGCACAACTCACACATAACAACAAAGACCAATGTTAGTGAACACAATAAACAATGTAATTAGGGGATATTCAGAACCCAACACAAGCAAACCCTTCAGAAGGGCACGTACAAACCGCCTGTCTGTTCCAGGGGAACAAAAGTAGTGCCACAAGACTGAAGGCCCGAGAGCGCTGTAATCTGGGAGTAAGTGCACCAGGAATGTGAATGGAAGAGGAAGTGTCAGTGTTTATAAGAGCTGTTGAAAGTAGTGATTGAACTCTTTATAGGACTGATCCATGAGGCAATGTAGTGTAGAACCTAGGGCCTTTATTCAGCTGATGGGCTTCTAGGTGCAGTATCACAAACATACCATCAATCAGGACACTGCCCTCCACCGACTGTAAATAAACAAGAGCCATCACCTGGTTCACACAACAGTGCAAGCAGCATCGCGTTCTCTGTCGCCGTTTCTTCAGACATGTGAAGTGCAGACACTCGCAGTCCAAGACAGTACATCAACTTCTTCCCTTACACACGGATCAAAGAACATCTATCAACATCAATAACAAAATATATATTCAATTCATGAAATATTGTGATTAATAAAAATAATGTTTGGAGTAAATTGGAGTAACTGAGATCTCACGTCACATGATACGTGTGAGTACTGAATTAACATTGCATGCAAACACTCGCAACATTCAGCAGTGTGCACCGTGGACTATAGGGTCTGATGGAACTGTGAACCAGAGAGGGGAAAGGTGGGGCTTGTCCTGTGGAGGTGGGATACTACTCTCATCTCACATTGGTTGATCATGAAAGTGTGACAACTCTTCCTCCGCAGGATCTAAAAGTGTTATAGTGCCTACTACGGCATACTGCTGCTTCGAGGTTGTGTGCATAGAAGGCGCTTTAATGTCGTAATGGATGGAGCTTGAATATTAACAGCTAGGACACATGTCTTAGAGCTCGAACCTTGGTAACAAAACAAGTTCTGACAAGGATAGTCATTGCCTCCTACTCTCATATGATCCAACGCACTCCACTAACACAGTTAACATGTACCAAATAGAGGCAATCCATACGGACCCTTTCAGAGAACCTACGGTAAACCCCAGAGCCTTAAATAAGAACAACCTTACTAGAGTCACCACCACACTTTCTACCACAGTGGGCACTGATCCAAAATTTAAATGCACGCTTCTCAACTGCAGATCAGCACTAAGACACGCTGCAGACATTGCTTCCCTCATCCGTGCGCATTGCCCTGACCTCGTATTGCTGACTGAAACCTGGCTAAACGACTCATCTGCACCTATCCTTGACCTACTAGTGCCTCCTAACTATGACCTCATTAGGTTAGATAGATCAGGTGGACAAGGTGGAGGCATCGCCTGTATACATCGCAACAGTCTATCAGTCAAATAATCGCAATCTGCTGTCTTGTCATCATGCCAATACCTATGCATAGAGGTTGCTTGTAGCAACAGGCATTTATGCAAATTCCACACGCTCCACCACCCTCCATGAGACACGCTTCCCTTCATAGCACAAATCATGGACATCATCTCATCGAACACAGATCTTCATGGCACTCAGATCTTCCTGGGAGATGTCAACCTCCACTGGAATGACTTGAACGATGCAGCAGTCAATAGCCTTAAATCCTTCTTGATAGACCTGAACCTAATCCAAATTAGCGACAGCCCTACTCACATTAAAGGAGCTACCTTAGATCTAGTTATCGGTAAGGTTAACTCGATTCATCTTGAATCTACCGTCCATTGTGACTGGACAGACCACCATTGCATCACCTTCCCCATCTCAGATTCTGTGAGAGTTTATAATAAAGTCCAGCCTAAGAAACCCAGACACTGGAAAAGAAGCCTGTGAAACATCCACTTGTGTGAACTGACTGCCCTTAGTGATAACATCCGGCCCCCTCCTGTGGACATGTTGGATGTCCATGACCTTACAGACCACTATAACCGCTCCATGACAAGTGTTCTAGACTCAATGGCGCCTCTACAGTAAAAAAGATTGTCCTCCAAAGTCTCCAAACCTTTGTACAATGCTAGTCTAAATACAGAAAGACGAAATGTGAGACTAGCGGAAAGATTGTGGAGATCCTCTCCCTCCCTCGAACATCTCAACCAGCTGAGATCATTAAGAAATATCTACAACAACGCATTAGATGCTCTAAAGCTAGCTATTTCAGAAACCAACTACAGCAAGCAAAAAACTGACCCAAAAAATTGTTTGAGCTCTTCAAGCTTCAATCAAACAGTCAACCTAACCTTTCCTCAGCGGGTCCTGGTCTGCAGCCTAACTGAGAAGAATTTGCTGACTTCTTCTTTGAAAAGACAACTAAGATCGAATCTGAGCTACGGTCAGCCTTGGGGCAACTATCGATCACACCTCCTAACACCCTCCTTGGTCTGATGTGACTCCTCCCGTTCGGGTTTTCCCCCCCAAAAAGAACGCTTCCTGGAGCATATTCAAAACTGACGGATGAAAGCACTAGACGCAAAACTCTTGCTACTCTTAAACCATCTACCCACTTTAACGACCCCTTGCCATCGGACTTCTTCCCTGAGATCAGAGCCTCCATACTCCTACTTTGGACTAAGATAGTCAATGCCTCACTACTGCAAGGTGCTATTCTGTATTGCCTAAAGTCTGGGTAGGTCAACCCTATTCTAAAAAAAACATCCGCAGATCACTCTGACCTACATAATTATCGCCCAATTTCCAACATTCCCACGCTGGCAAAGCTCCTAGAGAAATGTGTTCACGACCAGCTTTGTAACCACATTGATCAATTCCGACTTCTAGACCAATTCCAATCCGGTTTCCGTCAGGGTCATAGCACCGAATCCGCTCTCACTCACATTGTAGACGATGCGCTGAGAATGCTTGATCAGAATGAATCCTGCCTTTTGATCCTCCCCGACCTATCTCAACTTTTGATACTGTTAAGCACGACAACCTAATCAACCTATTGGAACACAGGATGGGGCTTTCTGGGCGTGTACTAAACTGGTTCTCCTCATTTCTCCACAATAGAACCCAAAGATTCAAGGTGAACCAGTCTTTGTCTCATCCCTCACCGGTCACTCTGGGGGTACCACAGGGGTCCTCACTTTCACCCACTCTCTTCAACTTGTTCATGGAGCCTTTAAAAGAAATTCTGAAACTATCCAGCATTCACTATCACATGTACGGAGATGATACCCAAGTGTATCTGAAGGTCTCCTACCCTGAAGACATCCGGTCCCTCAACTCAGTTTTACAGAAAACCCAAAGTTGGCTGACTTTTAGCCATCTGAAATTAAACGTGCTTAAAACTGAATTGCTCTTAATCGCCCCACCCAAACAGTCACCAGTCATCGAAGAATGGATGAATCAACTAACAGCTCTTAATTGCACGCCACACATCATTGATTCCATGAACTCATTGGGAATATTGCTAGATAAGAGTATGAACATGCAGAAGCACATTAGTGCACTCACCAAAAAGAGCGAACTTCCAACTGATTATCTTAAGGAAAATAAAACCTTTTGTGGTATTCCTTACAGTGTGTTTATTGGCAATGACAGCTGGGCCCTGTTCTGGCACTCAATGTGATTGCCACTATGATGTCATGTGCTGTAGGTTACCATGGGAATGGAATGTCATTACTTGAATGTACTGGTCAGTTGGGAGCTGCCCTGCTGTTGGATGGCTGGGATCTTCTGTTAATAAAGGCTCATCAAGCTACAGCTGCCTCTCTGTCACTTACTGCTTCAACAACACTTGGCAAAGTAGTCTCTTGAATTGCCACACTGGCGTAGTCGGCAGCCTCTGAAGATCCCCAACTCCAAGGAACAACCTTTGGGTGAGACCGTTTCAATTGCTCTCATCTATCTGCGCTTTTCTGCCTCTGTTGTTTATTAACCCGTTCGTTGCGCCCGTCGGCCAACGGCCGTCGCGAGCACTACCTCGGTAGTGCTGCGCACGTCCGTTGGCCGACGCGGCCCCGCCCACTCAATGGAACGCCCCGCACCGCGGCGGAATTGCCGCCACAGTAAACGGGTTAAAGGGAAACAGGTGTGCCATTTGGGACTCCTTTCTACTCATTGTGCTCTGTTTACCAAATGTGCTGATCCCTTAATATATCCAGCTCGCACCCCTTGACAGTAACAAGTTATCGTGGTTTTGGCTTCCCTTTGACTGCAGTCTGGGCTGAACTAAATATATATGCTCCTTGGCTAATTATATGCTCCATAAAATTCAGCCCTGCCTGGAGCCTTCGATCGTGACAGTTCTTTCCGATCACCGGGAGGCAGTGAGGCTGTTCTTTGTCTAATCTGCCTATGACGCTTGAAATTGACGCTTGAAATTCTTGAGCTACCCAAGAAGGCTGTGATTAATTGACAATTTATTCGGAGTGCTCTTCCCGATGGAGCTTGTTTAATCTTTATTCCACTTGGTTTAATGTTGGAATGTGAGCCAAGCATGTCAGTTGCAGCGCATTTGATTAAAAGCTGAACGGGAGTGCACCTGCTGTTTGATCTTGGGCAGAGCGTGTCAGTTGCAGCACAAGGAAGAAGGCTGTTCAATTCAAGTTTAGCTTAACTGCTAATGGACATTGTTTTACGTCATCAGTCTCTGTTTTTGTGCCTTCGCTAATGGGCACAGCTTGAAACTTATTTTAATATTTATTGGTTCGTGACCTTTTAAGCCCAGTGCTTGTGCTGACAGGCACAGCTTGACAGTAATCTGTTTTGGAGCAGCATCGGAGCATGGAAGTGTAATGGCCTGATTGTCTGCTTGTTATCTCTTACCATTGTCAACATAGTGGCGGCTCCTCCATTGGGGCGTGGGGGCGTCGCCTCACTGCTTTCTCGCAGTGCGAGAAGCAGAAACATAAAATGGTAAAACTACCATTTTATGTTTATGCTTCTCGCACTGCACTGCGAGAAAGCAGAAGTGCCTGGTTGGGGGCGGGCGAGTGGGCGATCCTGCTCGAGAGCAGGGGGGGAGTGGCTTGCCCAATGTTATGGGCCCTGATTGTTTGGTCGGCCCAGGGCCGACCAAAGCAGTCATGCACACTCTCCATTTTCTCTATGTAGGCTGCATGCAGCCTACATAGAGAAAATGGCCTCCCTACTGGCGCCCGGCTGGGGCGCTCTCCGCTGCGCCACACTAATCACAACGCTGCCATTGCAGCGTTGTGATTGGCTTAGGGGAGCAGGAGGTAGGAGGCTGCCTAAAACGCGCCAGGAGCAGCAGGAGCTGAGGCGGCGGAGCGCGATGCGGTCACGGAGGAAGGGAAGTTTTTTATTTTATATTGATTAACGTGACCGTCCCACTTCCCTCCCTCCCCCCGCCCCCTCCAAACCCACCCGCCCGTTTTGCCGGCCGCAACTGCCTGAGACGCAATTCTGTTTGCTTGATTAACTTGCAGATGGCTTTGCTCCACTAAACCTCCTTAGCCGTGCTTTCTCCCTTCGCCGTTACCCCCAGGACCACTCGTCTTGCTAACAAGCCCTTCCCCTAAAGCATGCTGCCGTGCGCCAACATGACGGAGCAGAGGGTAATGTTGCCTGACATATTTGCCAAAGGAAAAGTCATTTCTCTGCCATTTCAGGAAGGGGCCGTGCTCCTCTCAGTTAGAGGTCCCCGCTGGCGGTGCTGGCCTTTGCACGCTGATGTGGATTGCTCCAAAGTCAATGGTGTCACCGCCTGCAGGTCTGAGTAGAAATAAAGGTGAAAACACAACTTTAAAAGTCACGTATCGACCTAATTCCCAGGCGAAGAAGACTTTCCTTTGTGAGCCGCATCAAAATGGAGGTAAGGTCGGCCCCTCTTGGCTCAAAGGATGACCCTCATATCGCTCACCTTTTACACCCCTTTTCTTGAGTGGCAGCTCCTCTCCTGATCACCTGTGTCCTCTGGATACGCGGCAGCGATGTAGTAAACAAGGGTTCGTTTTCACCCAGACATACCAGGAAAACTGCAAAAGAAACGAATTTCCGTAATCTCAGCACGTGACGCACTACAGTTTACCAAAACCTATCATTGCTTCACTTTCTTCCCTTTTTCACTGACTGTAGTAAACGGTGCACGCGCGAAATGGCTATGCTTTATCGCACATACTTTATTTATGTTGAATGGGGTACTTGTTGCAATGCCACACCTTTCAGTGGCTAATTTAAGTCACTATAAAGAGTAAAATCGGTGGCAAAATGGTTGTCTCACCAGTGAGATAAAATTTCTGTAAACAAACTTGTGTAGAGGGCGAGGCATGTCCGAATGGACAGGGCGGGACCTACAGGGGTGTGAATTTATATTTTTATTTTACACGTAGGTGGTACCCGTTGCCACGGCTGAGGGTGTGTGTTTATGGGCGTATGTTAGTGTTTCTGAGATTTTCCTTCAAGCGATTTTACATACCACAATTAAACGTTTATATCATGCGAGGGGTGAAAAGCATTGGCGTGTAGTTCTTGGTCCTTTAACATTTAAAATGAGACGTCACAACATAAGCAAATGCAAGGCCTGGTTTCTTTACCTGTTATTCTTCACCTAAAAGTTTTTTATTTTTTTATTTAAAGGTTTGGAGACTGATTCAGAACTCTATTAATATTTTAGCCAGCACTGTGCCACTTAAAGAAATTCACAATGAACCTTTATTCTGATCTGCCACATGCAGTGCGCTCCTGGTACTGAGTCATCCCATATAGCTGATGGGCTTGTCGTTTCCAACCCCAAATTTGCCCTGCTTTTTTTTTTTTTTTTACCGCTCTATAGGGGAGTTGCAATCACAGAGGTTTGGGCTGAACGTGATTTTGGCCGGGTATTTCAACGCTAAGCTAGGCAGTGAAGCCTCCGTTTATGGTGAAAGCCCGCCCTGAGCAGATGTGCGGGGGTGTACCCTGCAGGGACAAGATCAGAGAGGTTATTACCTGTCTCTTAATGTCCCCACGTTTGATTTGCGTAATGCAATAGAGATCACAGGGGTGACCTTAGTAGGACCCACGGGGTGCGGGTGTGGAGGGGCCGGGCCGGGGACTGGACGGGGTCATCAGACCTCAGAGTGGTTGACACCTTCCTGCTTTCTCAAATTTGCTTGAGAATGCACCATTTGCCCACTCTTTTTTCATAATTTTCTCGGGGGGGAGAACCCCCCGACACATCCCCGTAGGTGGTTCGGGCTCGCTCGCTCGCCGCAGTGCAGTACGACAATTGTTTTACGCCTCACCACTTTCAAATGTCACCATCCGCCACTGAACATAAATATCTTCGAGACCGCGACCTTCCCAGAGAGCTGGAAACACGCAGAGATCAACGCCCTACTCAAAAAACCCAAGGCGGACCCGAGAGACCTCAAGAACTTCCGGCCCATCTCCCTGCTTCCGTTCCCAGCCAAGGTCATCGAGAAGATCGTCAACAAACAGCTAACCCGATACCTCGAAGAAAACAGCATCCTAGACCCATCCCAATCGGGGTTCCGCAGCAACCACAGCACTGAGACTGCCCTCATCGCCGCCACCGACGACATCAGGATCCTGCTGGACAACGGTGAGACCGCAGCCCTCATCCTGCTGGACCTCTCCGCCGCATTCGACACTGTCTGCCACCGCACTCTACGCACACGCCTCCACGACGCAGGGATCCGAGACAAGGCCCTGGAATGGGCCACCTCCTTCCTCGCCGGCAGAACCCAGAGAGTCCGCCTCCCACCATTCCGATCCGAAGCCTCCGAGATCATCTGCGGCGTACCCCAGGGATCGTCCCTCAGCCCAACACTGTTCAACATCTACATGGCCCCGCTCGCACGCATCGCCAGACAGCACGACCTCAACATAATCTCCTATGCCGACGACACTCAACTGATCCTCTCCCTCACCAAGGACCCCCTCGCCGCCAAATCCAACCTCCATGAAGGAATGAAGGCCGTCGCCGATTGGATGAAGATCAGCCGACTAAAACTGAACACGGAGAAGACAGAGGTCCTCATCCTCGGCTCCAACCCCTCAGCCTGGGACGACTCCTGGTGGCCAACGACGCTGGGAGCAGCCCCGACACCCACCGACCACGCACGCAACCTGGGAGTCATCCTCGACTCAACGCTCTCCATGGCCAAGCAAGTCAACGCAGTCTCATCCTCCTGCTTCAACACCCTCCGCATGCTTCGCAAGATCTACAGGTGGATCCCGACAGACACAAGAAGAACAGTCACCCAGGCCCTCGTCAGTAGCAGACTTGACTATGGGAACGCCCTCTACGCGGGAGCCCCGGCCAAGCTCATCAAGCGACTGCAACGCATACAAAACGCCTCCGCACGCCTGATCCTCGATGTACCACGCCACAGCCACATCACCCCCCACCTGAGGAACCTGCACTGGCTCCCCGTCGACAGGAGAATCTCCTTCAAACTCCTCATCCACGCACACAAGGCACTCCACAAGACTGGCCCAGCCTACCTCAACAGACGACTCCTCTTCTACGTCCCCAACCGCCAACTCCGCTCCGCCGACCTCTCCCTCGCCACCGTCCCTCACATTCGAAGAACTACCACCGGCGGCAGATCCTTCTCCCACCTCGCCGCCAAGACCTGGAACACCCTTCCACTAAGCCTACGACAGACCCAAGACCTGCTGACCTTCAGGAGGCTACTCAAGACCTGGTTGTTCGACCAGTTGCAGCACCCCCCCCTTTTTTTCCCTAGCGCCTTGAGACCCTCGCGGGTAAGTAGTGCGCTTTACAAATTCTGTGATTGATTGATTCGTTACAACGAGAGCCTTCAAATTCCCTGATGTTGTCCGCGCGCTCTCGCTGTGAAGTGATTTTGAATACAGGAAACCATTTTTCACAGCAGCCGCGAAGGAGCATTGAGCAGCACGGCAGGGAGCCCATTCTTTTACTCGCTCTGTGTCACGAGCGGTTCACGCTGTTGTCACCTTTCAGCATTGTGCATTTGTTACCTTATGCTGATAGGCACAGCTGCTCCCATCATTGCGCTCACCCTTCGCTGGTGGGCACAGCTTTAACTGTTTGACAACAACGCGTTTGGAGGCTGTTTGTGCGCATGCTGATGGGCACAGCTTCGAGCCTTTGAGTTCTGCCTCGTTTTCAAGGAACAACAAACCTGGTGATTACATTGTGCCTTCTTTGCGCTGATAGGCACAGCTTGTTTATGTAATTGGCCTTGGCACACCTTATTCTTAAATGTGGCAGGGCTTACCTTACAGACACTGTTCTTTACTCTGCTGTTTTCTTCTGCTCCTCCATGCTTGTATTCCCAGCATTCCATGGGCTCTCCTCGTGTTAGTTTGCCGACACCTATTGGTTGATGGTGTTACTACAGGCACACACCTTTTTTTTTTTTTTTTTGTCTTTTGCTTCCCTCTCTTTATTGAGACTCACAGTAGAATTAACAATGTTTGCAAGGTTTCTGCTTTATTTTTATCTTTAATATTTGCTTTACAATTTATATCACTGCAATATTTGCTTTACATTTATCACATTGTTGTCTCTAAAACTCACTATAGTGTGACCTGCTGTTTCTGCTTTACTCTTATTTTAATTTCCTGGGAATTATGCAAAACATCACAGCTCCTCCATTTTTCTTTCCACTCCTGGTACACCTCCTATTAAGTGGAAAAAATGGAGAAGAGTTTTTGAGAGATATGCAAAGGTTTGTTGTGCAACGTTAAGTGCTGAGCGTAAAACAGCACTGCTCATGCACTGTCTTGGGTCGGAAGATCAAGACGTTTTTGATCACCTTCCTATGCCACCTCAAGCAGATATTGAGGGTTCGGATGAATATGAAGTGTGTGTCCTTAAGCTTGACAAACATTACCTGCCAAAGGTGAGCACCATTTTGGAGCGTTACCATTTCGCTAGAAGGCACCAAGGGGAAGGGGAATCTATTGAGACTTATGTCACTGACCTTCACAGGCTTGCATCATCTTGTAATTTTGGTAATTGAAAAGGTACGTGATGAGTTGTGGTTAAAAGATGACCCTTCGTTAGATGAAGTCTTGGCCGTTGCAAAGAAGGTGGAACATTCCATGGAATGTATTGGTGTTATTAAAAAAGCAAATGAGAAAGATGTTGCTAATGTTCATCTTCTTAAAGAAAAGAGTAAAGAGAGTGTAAAGAAGAAGGAAAATGACAGCCCCAGGGCTGCCGCTAATGTGAGGAGGTGCTACAGATGCGACAAAGTTCGGCACTTAGCGAATGACAGAAATTGTCCACAATAAAGGCAGTTTACACGAAATGTAGAACGAAGGGACACTTTGCAGTTGCTTGCAAAGCTAATCTTACCAAACCTTCAGTTAAAGAGGTTTCTGTGGGGATTGATTCGGTGCAAGAAGAGGCTGATTTTGTGTGTGGTCAAATTGTTTTACAAGTCCATGAGGATTCCACAGTTAAAAGCACACCCGTAGATACTATCAGTGTTCATGGTGAGGCAACTGATGTTCTTTTTGACTCTGGGGCAAAAATATCCATTGTTTCCAACAGTTTTTATAAAAAATCTCTCCATGGTAAGGTTAAACTGAACCAACCTGACATTAAACCTTGTGCATATGGTGGAGAGCCTATCAAATTGCATGGCTTTTTTGAGGGTGTCATTGAGTATAAACAAAGGTGTTATAAGTTGGTCACATCAAGGTGACTTAGGAGTCATTTTGGATCCCAGTGGTCCGGTTCCAATTCTTTTAAAGGACAATGACACGGTATGTCCTGTTGGTGTGTTGGATGATCCAGATTTGGTGGTGCGGATGAGAAAAGAGTTTCCACAGGTTTTCAGGGAGGAATTGGGATGCTTGGTGGACTACGAACACGAAATACGGTTGGTCGCTCATGCTCAACCTGTACATTGTAAGATGAGAAATGTGCCCATTGCTGTTCGTGATGAGATGAGTCTCGAGATTGAAAAACTTAAGGATGGTGGCATTATAGAAGAGGTGGAGGGCACAGAACGGCTTGCGGCTGTTGTCGCCACCAGGAAGGCCAATGGTAGTCTACGCCTGTGTGTGAACTTAAGACACCTCAACAAGTGTGTTATTGTTGATAGATATCCCCTGCCCAACATAACAGAACTGGTTCTACTACTTGGTGGTGCCACAGTTTTTAGTACCATTGATATCACTTCAGCGTATCACCAGATCAAATTGAAAAAGTCGTCAAAGGACTTGACAGCTTTTGTGACTCCCTTTGGCACCTTCAGGTTTGTCAGACTTCCCTTTGGTCTGGTTTCGGCTGCTTCTATTTTTCAAAGGGTGATGGAGAGAGTTTTGAAAGGCATTCGTGGTGTCTGTTTTTACAAGGATGACATCCTGGTTTTTGACAAGGGTGAGGCTGACCATGAGAGGTGTGTGAGAGAGGTGTTGGGCAGGCTTATTAAAGCTAATCTCACCATCAAAGCTGAAAAATGCAAGTTTGGCACCAAGGCGGTTGATTACTTGGGTCACACCATTTCTGGAGATGGGGTTTTTCCCAAAGGTGAGTTGGTTGATACTATGTCTAGAATGGTTTCACCGACATCACGTGAGGAATTGATGAAATTTCTAGGCATGGTGGAGTTTTATGGGAAATTTCTCAAAAATTTTGCTGAGTGAAGTGTCAATATGAGGTGCCGTTTGAGGAAAGGTGTTGCTTTTACGTGGGATGGAGCGTGTGAGGAGGAATTCATTAATCTAAAAAAGTTTCTGAGTGCTGCACCCAAACTCAAGAGTTTTGACCCCAAGAAGCAATCCTTTGTCACCACTGATGCCAGCCTCAAAGGTCTTGGTGCTGTTTTACAACAAAAAGGTGAGAATGGTGTCAATACTATCATGTTTATCTCCCGTGGGTTGAAAGATGCTGAAACACGATACTCTGTCATTGAGAGGGAGGCCTTGGCTGTGCATTGGGCTGTCGGGAAGCTGAAGAAGTTCTTGTGGTGTTCGAGGTTTGTTGTACGATCTGATCATAAGCCCCTCGTTGAGGTTTTTACAAAGAAGGGTTTGGATCAGGTTTCCAGTAGGATTACCAAGTGGGTAATTGATCTTCAAGAGTACAACTTTCATCTGGAGTATCTTCCAGGTGTGAGGAATACTATTGCTGACACGCTCTCCAGGTTGGTCTCCGTTGAGGATGTTTCATCTGATGATAATGAGTGTTCTGATGATAATGAAGAGGCTAACTTTGTGTGCCTGTTTGATTGCAAAACCATTTCGGAAGATATGTGGCGAGATGCACTTTCCTCTGATTGTGTTCTCATGGAAGTGATGCGTCTTTTGGAGTGTGGTTGGCATGCCAAGAAAGTCGGTACCTCTGGATGTGAGTCGTTTTGGAAGGTCAAGGATGAACTGAGTGTCAATAAGGGTTTACTGTTTAGGGGGACAAAACTGATTCCTCCTGAGAAGCTAAGGGTGGAGCTAATTGAACTTGCACATGTGTCTCACCTGGGGATGTCTAAGTGTAAGGAGAGGCTTCATTGTTCTTACTGGTGGCCTGGTATGGACAAGATGGTTGAAAGACTTGTCAGGGAATGTTCAGTGTGTGCACTCAGTGACAAGATGAAGCAAACTAGAGTTCAGCCCATGGAGATCAGGAGTTTACTGATGGTCCCTGGTGTGAGCTTGCTTTAGACATCCAGGGACCAATTCATGGTGAGGGTGTGCAAAGATTTGTTGTTGTCGTCATCGACATGTTCTCCAGGTGGCCTGAAGTTTGCATTTCCAATTCTATTGAGAGTAAAGACGTCATCAAATTTTTAAATGTTCTGTTTGGGCGTGAAGGGTTTCCTCGCACTATCCTCACGGACAATGGTGTGCAGTTGGTCTCTAAGGAGATGAGTGAGTTCCTTTCTGATCGTTCTATCATTCACAAAAAGTGCTCACTATACCATCCAGAGACCAATGGCATGGTGGAAAGGCTGAACAGGGTTCTCAAGGAAACCATTGCGGTGGCCAAGACTAATTCTCAAAACTGGAAAGAGAAATTGTTGAGGCAAGTTGAAATGTATAGGTTTACTCCTCATTTCACCACAGGCAAAACTCCTTTTCAACTTTTTAGGGGGAGATTACCAAACACATTTGTGGAACCTCCCTGGGTCAATGAATTCGAAGGGGAAGTTGGCAAAAGGTGTGATGATGAGGGCTGGCGCATGAGAGAAGAGGGAAAGATTGTGCAGAGGAAGGAATATTTTGATGACAAACATTCAGTGAAAAAACTCAATGTACAGGTCGGGGATTTGGTCGCTGTCAAGCGTCCAGGTTTGGGTGGTGTTCTGAAATTTGCAAAACCCATTCTTGTTGTGAAAACCTTTAATAATGCTGTACGCACTCAAGATCAGCGCATTTGGATCATGAACAGGATTGATGTAGTTAAAAGTGCTGGTGGTAATGTTGTGAACTCACCTGAGTCAAAGGATGGTGCTGTCCCAAGGAAGTCTGGTCTTATTGTTAAAAGACCTGGGCACTTGGTAGATTATGTTTAATTACTGGTGGGTGCCCTCTTCCCACTATTGCTGTTTATCTTCTTAGTCTCATCTCATTCTTTCCTATTGTTTTGTTGTTTCATTTGTTGTTTATCAAAGTAGGGAGGTGTGTGGTATTCCTTACAGTGTGTTTATTGGCAATCGAAGCTGGGCCCTGTTCTGGCACTAGATGTGATTGCCACTATGATGTCATGTGCTGTAGGTTACCATGGGAATGGAATGTCATTACTTGAATGTACTGGTCAGTTGGGAGCTGCCCTGCTGTTGGATGGCTAGGATCTTCTGTTAATAAAGGCTCATCAAGCTACAGCTGCCTCTCTGTCACTTACTGCTTCAACAACACTTGGCAAAGTAGTCTCTTGAATTGCCATACCTTTCCTACCCTCTAATGACTTAAAGGTTGCAGTGGAAGCCCTAGTGATCTCTAAGCTGGATTATGGAAGCACAACCCTCTGCGGCCTTCCTAGATTGAAGACAGCTCCACTTAGGGCCGCTCTTAACTCTGCTGCAAAGCTCATAACAGGTTCTAAAAGAAACAATCATATCACACCTGAGCTGAAATCCCTAAATTGGTCCCATATGAAGCAAGCATACAACTAAAAATTGCATGCATGGCCCATAAAGCCATTCATTTCAACACCCCAATATACCCCGCAAAAACACTAGTGCTCTCTGGTGGCTCTATATCCTCTAGAAGTGCCAGTACATTACTGCTCAAACCATAGAAATTCCATAAAAAGAAAACTTACAATCGAGCCTTCTCGGGTATCGCCCCAAGAATCTGGAACTCCCTCCCCCCTGAAGTCAGACTGAGACCCTCTACTGCCTCGTTCAAAAAGGAAGTTAAAGCAATATTAATGAAGAAACTTCTGCCTTAGAACCCGAGCTTCCAAGGCTCTCGAGGACACACTAGTTTCTATGAGACTGTGATGATTGTATGTTGTTCTGTTGGTTTTCTGTTACTTCCTCTTATACATTTCGTGATTGCTAAATTGTAAAGCACTCTGATACCACCTGTGGTCATGTTTGTGCTATATAAAACCTTTTTAAATAAATAGGATGTGTGAAAACTGAACGACACTTGGAAGATGAAATAGAACTGCAGTCCCAGCAGCAGCGAAGAAGCTCTTAGAGCTTTTTTTGAAGATGTAAAACATGGCCTTTATTTTCTGTTGTGCTTAAGAGTTTGACGCTGGTCAGACGTGATGGCTCGCACACATATCAAGCATAGCATGTGCAGTCTACCTGATATTTGTTGACGTATTTTTAATATATAGCGCTAAAGCCCTGATGACTAGAATGCTTGTGAGCATGACCCCATACATTGATACAATCGTCATATTTCTCTTAGTTAGGAATCCCACATTATATTTTATATGTTCATTGATTTAAATACATATTCGTTCAATTACGAATGTGTAACTGTTAAACCCATTTCAATTATGGTCTCATTGCAAATGTGATAATTCAGCTGCTCAAATATGTTGCTTTATGTTTATACTTAGAATGACTTTATATCTAATTTTTCAATTTTTTTTTAAACAATCAACAAGGTTTTACTGGAACTTAAGTGGGTGAAAAAGCAATGTGTTAATTTTAGAAAAGTTCAACAAAGCATGTGCAACCAAAAGGTGTATAAGGTGCTAACTAGTGTTATTAGACCGAGGGGCGTATTCGCTCCAGAGAGAGCTTAAGACCTTTGTGATGTCACAGTCCCCTGCTGGAGGGCAGGCTGACACCTCCCGCCCCCTCTGAAGGTCAGACTGTCACATCTGTTTCGTTAGAGACCTTTGTGATGTCACAGCTTCCCCCCCTCCCCCCCTCCCCGCTGGAAGGCAGAGGCTGCTGCAGAGTATCTGTTTAATTAGATACCTCTGTGATGTCACAGCCTCCCCCTCTGAAAGGCAGGAGCCACAGTGTATGTGCTTAATTAAAGACGTATATCATGTCACAGCTCCCGTCTCTGCTTTCTGTTAAGTTAATGTGCTTTGTGATGGCACAGCTCCCCCCTACACCTCCTCCCCCGCTGGAAGTCAGGCTGCCACAGTGTGGCTGTCTCATTAAAGACCTTTGTGATGTTACAGCTCCCCCTGCTGGAAGGCAGGCTGACACAGTTTACCTTTCACCTAAGGGCTTTTGTGATGTCACAGCCCCCTCTCCCTCTTCCCCCCTCCCCTCTGAAGATCAGGCTGACACAGTGTGCCTGTCTCATTAAAGACCTTTGTGATGTCACAGCTCCCCCTGCTGGAAGGCAGGCTGACACAGTTTACTTTTCACCTAAGGGCTTTAGTGATGTCACAGCCCCCTCTCCCCTCCCCAGTCCCCTCTGACGGTCAGACTGTCACATCTGTTTAATTAGAGACCTTTGTGATGTCACATTTCCCCCTGCTGGAGTGAAGGTGGACCCGCTTTACCTTTAACCTAAGTGTCTTTATGATGTCACAGCTCCCCCTACCCCGCTGGAAGGCAGGCTGCCACAGTGTATCTGTTTCATTAAAGGCATTTGTGATGTCACAGCTCCCCCTCCCCCGCTGAAAGGCAGGCTGACACATTTAACCTTTAACCTAAGTGTCTTTATGATGTCACAGCCCCTCCTCCAATGCTGGAAGGCAGTCTACCATAGTGTATCTATAATTGTAGAGGTTGGTGATGTCACAGCTCCCCCTTTCCCCGCTGAAAGGCAGGCTGACACACTTTACCTTTAACCTAAGTGTCTTTATGGTGTCACAGCTCCTGCCCCACTGCGGGAAGGCATTCTGTCACATTGTATCTGTTTCATTAAAGATCTTTGTGATGTCACAGCCTCCCTGCTGGAAGACAGACTGACACATTTTACCTTTCACCTAAAGGATTTTGTCATGTTACAGCCCCCCCAGACTGTCACATCTGTTTAATTAGAGACCTTTGTGATGTCACAGCTCCCCTCCCCTGCTGGAAGGCAGGAGCCACAGTGTATTTGTTTCATCAAACCTCCTTTGTGATGTCACAGCCCCCCCTGCTGGAAGCCAGGCTGACACACTTTACCTTTAACCTAAGTGTCTTTATGATGTCACAGGTCCCGCCCCACTGCGGGAAGGCATTCTGCCACAGTCTACCTGGTTAATTAAAGACGTATATCATGTCAAGGTTCCCTTCTCTGCTTTCTGTTAACTGAATGTACTTTGTGACAGCACAGCTCCCCCCCTACAACGCGGAAAGGCAGGAGCTACAATGTATCTGTTTCATTAAAGACCTTTGTGATGTCACAGCTCCCCCTGCTGGAAGGCAGGCTAACACACTTTACCTTTCACCTAAGGGCTTTTGTGATGTCACAGCTCCTGGCCCTCTGAAGGTCAGACGGTCACATCTGTTTAATTAGAGACCTTTGTGATGTCACAGCTCCCCCTGCTGGAAGGCAGGAGCCACAGTGTATCTGTTTCATTAAAGACCTTTGTGATGTCACAGCTCCTCCTGCTGGAAGGCAGGAGCCACAGTGTATCTGTTTCATTAAAGACCTTTGAGATGTCACAGCTCCCACCCCACTGCAGGAAGGCAGCCTGCCAAAGTGTATCTGGTTAATTAAAAGCGAGTATCATGTCAAAACTCCCTTCTCCGCTTTCTTTTAAGTTTTTTTTTTAATAGTCTTTATTGATTTTAAACAGATTATACAGATAAATTCTATCAATAATAGTATGCATATTATCACACAATTGGACACACAAGCAGCTTTGGTGGGGTGCCAAGCCGTTACAGAGACAATGATCTTAAACCAATAGCAACATTTTATACCGTAAATCCTAAGTTTTCTAACATCATCAACAGTACCAATATCTGTCCAGAATTGTCCGTACTTGCCTGCCGTATAGCTGAAGTTTTGTGTCCATCCAGCCGTGTGTAATCAAGTATGAGTATCTGGGTGTATGCTGACAGGTGCTGGTGGAGGGAGCTCTGCGCTTCGTGTGATTGTGTTTGTGGTGTTGACAACCCTGACCCAGGGTTTACATATGCAATCAATAGGGGTTCACATTATGTTCTTCGTTATTATGACGTGCTATACTGAGTGTGCAGGGTAATGATGTGTTTTACCTTGCAGGTGGGTTTATTGTATTCAATTTTGATTCTATGGTAGTTGGATAGTCTCGCCATTGTACAGGGTTGGTTGGTGGGGGCATCTGAGGTGCGTTGGACAGTTGGGTCTCATGTTCTGTGACAAGTGCCCTTCGAAGGTCTAGAAGCCATGTTTGTGTGTTGCGGCCCGCCGGTGATTTCCAGGCCATGGCTATCTTACGTTTTGCCAATCCCAGTGCCAGGTCTAGGAATTTATTGAGGTTCTTGCGTTGGGCATTGCGCTTTGTTAAACCAAGCAGGAAATTTAGGGCCTGGGCTACTATCAGGGTGCCTGCGGTGACTGTCAATGTCCCAGCTACCTCGATCCAGAAGGTCCTGAGTCGAGGGCACGAGCAGACCATATGAGAGAATGTTGCATCTGTATCTAGGGATCTGGGGCAAATGTCAGCAGAGGTAGGGTACATGCGTGCCAACCTATGCGGTGTCTGATACGTGTGGTGGAGGTAGTTAAATTGTGTGTATTTCAGCCTGGCGTCTGTAGATATAATTTTAGTATATATGCATTGTGTACATTGCTTCTCAATGATGCTGATCTCCAACACTGTTTCCCAGTAATCGCGTAGTGTTGCCAACAGGCGTGTCGAGTCGGGCCTGAGGGAATTGTAGATCATTGCAATCACCTTTTTACCCCGTCTGTGTGTTAGTAGAGTTTGTAGGACCTGAGAGATGGTGGGCTCCGTGCGCGTGTTACCCCATATCTGGAGAAATTGCTGTGACAATGTTGCGTGAAGCAGAAATGTCCCTTGGAGTATCACATAATCATCTATCAGGTTCTCAAAGTCACATAGTTTCATGTCTACAACTAGGTCTCTCCATGTATCTAGTCCCACTGCCCGCCTCACTTCAAGATCTGGACGTTTGTGGCAGATATATGGCCCCGGGAGCACTTCGAGAGGCAAATTGGGGCATATGGTGCGGGCTGACCACTGGGCAGAACATATTTCAGCCAGCTGCGTTTTGCCGCCGACATTAGGAGGTTGCCCTATGTTTTCTGCAATAATGTTTTAGAGCCTGATAGCTATTTCATCATGGCTGGCTGAGCAGTGTTGACGTCCAGGGGTCTAACTCGGTTAGATTACTTTTCGCAAGCCATCTCATAGGCCACTGCAGTTGCGCAGCTGCGTAGTAGTGTTCGTAGTTCGGCGCCCCCTTCAGATAGGGGGAGTAATAATTTCTGGAGTGGCACTCTAGGTCTAGAGCCCCCCCAAACCAGAGAGATGAGGATTGATTCTAAGTCTTTAAAAAACCTGCACGGTAGCCAATAGGGAAGAGTAAAGAAGAAATATAAGAGTAGAGGAAGTAAGAGCATCTTGGAGATGGCAACACGACCCATGGGGGACAGAGGCAGACTTGTCCAAAATGGGAGGGTGGCATGGGCTCTGGTGATCGCCCTTCCAAATTACCATCTATCAAATCTGCCTGAGAATGATACATTTGAACTCCCAAATATTTGAATGCATCAAAGGCCCATGTCAGTGGAGTGCGGGGTAAAGTGCGTCTCTGATCTATTGACAGGGGTTTCATCGGAAATACTACTGATTTGAACCAATTGACCCATAGACCAGAGATCCGGGCATGTTCGTATAGTAATTCCATTAGCTCTTGCAGAACTGTAATCTGGCCGTGCAGGTAAATTAACGCATCTTCTGCATATAGAGAAACTATATGCTAGTGTCTATATGCATGTATGCCCCAGTTTTAGACGCTGTGACCGTAGCCTACATGCCAAGGGCTCCATAGCTAACGCAAAAATAATGGGCGATAAAGGGCATCTCTGTCTCGTTCCACATTCTATCACAAAAGACGGAGAGATGATACGGTCAGTCTTGACTCTGGCCTGTGGCTTTGTATATAGTATTCTCACCCATCTCAGGAAGTATGACCTATGCCGAATCTTGCCAGCATGGCTAATAGGCATTGCAATCCTACTGTATCAAATGCCTTTTTGTATGTCTAGTGCGGCTATCCATTGCATTTCTACCTCTGCCCGGGCCCACGCCAGTAATTTAAAAAGCCTACGTTTTCTCCCTGGGATGAACCCATTCTGGTCTTCATGAACTAGAAAGAGAGGTAGAAGAAGAGACAAAGGCGATTGACCAGGAAGGGAGTGAGAAGGGAGGAGAAATGCAGAGGGAGGTGGAGGCGAGGAGAGTGAAAGAGACACAGGCAGGAATTGGAGAGAAGAGCTCTTCTTGCTGGTGGCACCATTTCACTTTTGGAGCTGCCCTGGAGCGAATATCCAGTGCACGTGGTTTAGGATAATCTAAAAGCAGTTTGGGTCGTAACAGAGGGGCTAATCCTCTGATACTTTACAGAACGACACCTGGGAGCAGTTCACAACAACAAGCGATAGAGGAAACGTCGAGGACCCATCTTAGGCAGGTGTTCGAAGCAGCCAGCAAGACATAGTCAAACCAAAGGCTGTAGACTGAAATGAGATATCCACAAGCAGAATTTGCAGCAGGGTCCAAGGTGCAGGACCTCAGAGCCTCCAAGGTGCAAGTCCTCAGGGTGCAGGACCTCAGAGACTTCAGGGTGCAAGTCCTCAGGGTGCAGGACCTCAGAGACTTCAAAGTTGGGGGCCTCAGAGACTCCAAGGGGCAGGACCTCAGAGAATACAAGGTGCAAGTCCTCAGGGTGCAGGACCTCAGAGACTTCAAGGTTCTGGCCCTCAGAGACTCCAAGGGGAGGGACCTTAGAGACTCCAAGGGGCAGAAGCTCCGAGACTCCAAGGTGCAAAACTTCAGTGACTCCAAGGTGCAGGACCTCAGAGACTCCAAAGTGCAAGTCCTCAGGGTGTAGGACCTCAGAGACTCCCATGGGCAGGACCTCAGAGACTCCAAGGTGCAGGAACTTATAGACTCCGAGGTGCAGAAGGTGCAGGAGCTCATAGCCTCCAAGGTGCAGGGCAGATAAATTCTGAGGTGCAGAACTTCAGTGAGTCCAGTGTGCAGGTCCCGGTGATTCAATGATTCGAAGATGCAGGACATGTAGAAATTCCAGGTTGAAGGCTTTCACCGACAGGATGCAGGATTTCACAGATACTTATAGTCCGCACTACTGAGATTTTCACGTGCAGGACATCTAAGAGGGAGAGGGAGAAAGCTAGAAAGAGACAGCGACACAGAAAGAGAGAGAGAGACAGACACAGGAGATTGTGAGAGTGAGTACAAGTTCAGAAGGCATATATAGAGAGTGAAAGAGGGAGTGAGAGAGTGTGTGTGTGTGATTATCACATCTGCCTTTGAGATCCCAAGAACTGTGATAGAAAGAGACAAAGTGGGAGTGAGAAAGAAAGAGTGTGTGTATTTGTGTGTGTGTGCGTGCGAGCGTCAGTGTGTGGTGACAAGTGTTATTCAGTTAAACAGTGAAGCAACGAGGGGCATAGACAGTGATACAGATGTTGAGACAGAGATAGACAGTCTGAGTGTAGTAACAGCAATTGTTCACAATGATCTTTGTGCTGTTAGAGTCACAGAGAGAGACAAAGTCAGGGAAGGAGAGAGAGAGAGTGAAACAAAGTAGAGAGTGTGGCATATAGAGTGAGTGTTTTCATTTGCAGTAACACAGAATGTTCACAGTTACCTTTGAGATCCCTGGAGCTTTCTGAAAGAGAGGGAGTTAGGAAGAGACACTCATAGAGGCAACGAGAGAGAGAAACACAAAGGGATGTGACAGAGGAAGAGAGAGTGTCATAGGTAATCAGATAAATAGACAGAAACAGAGATGGAGAGAGAGTGGGCATGTGTGTTGGTAGCTGAGTTTTTCACGGTTTCCTCTGAGATCCCGAAGCTTGTATTATCAGGTGCTAATCCCTGCAAGGTTAGGAGCACATTGGCATTCCGAGTGGAAGGCATAGTGTGTGACACTTTTGGATGCCCCCTAGAGGTGCGGGTGTTGTGTGTGTGTGTGTGAGGGTAGTAAGACACATCAAGTGCTGTTCTGCAGGCGCTCCTGTGATGTCAGTATTTTATTTCTAATACTAGGGTGTTTGTGCTGTTCCTTTTCATATCCCTTTGCCTCTGAGTGTTCTGTAACACTAACATGATTTGTGTCCCTTCAGGTGGGAGGAGGTGATGTTTCAGGGTCCAAAAAAGATGCTGTAGCTTGTATTATCAGGTGCTAATCCCTGCAAAGTTCTGAGCAGAGGGGCGTTCAGAGTGGAAGGGATAGTGTGTGACACTTTCGGATGCCTCCTAGAGGTGCGGGTGTTGTGTGTGTGTGTGAGTGTGTAGTAAGACACACCAAGTGCTCTCCTGCAGGCGCTCCTGTGATTACAGTATTTTATTTCTAATACCAGGGTGTTTGTGCTGTTCTTTTTCAGATCCTGTTGCCTCTGAGTTTTCTGTGACACTAAAATGATTTGTGTGTCCCTTCAGGTGTGAGGAGGTGAGGTTTCAGTGTCCAGAGCAGTTAAAGAAATATAAAGGTAAGTGGACTTGAGCTGACAGGTCCCATTCACCCCCACCCCATGGATCTGTAAGAAGACCCCTTCTAAGGCCAGAACCTCTGGCCATGGCCCAGAACAGGAGCCATGAAAATGTCGAACAATCCAAAGGGGTCTCTTCAGGGTGGAGCTCGATCATGAACACAATGAAACGAACGTGTGTCTGACCCGTGAGTGTGTATAAGCTGCAGTACAGTCCTCTCACTGGGAGACGCTACATAGTGTGAACTTTTAATCAAAAGCAGTTCTGCTCTACTCCGTGTACTGTAGTTTGCAGTGTAATCTCTAGTGCAGTGCAGTGTTTAGTGCAGTGGCATGTCTGATGCTCTTTCTAGTACAGTGGGTGTTTTACACTATGTGCACGGTATGCAGTCTGGTGTAGTGTGCTATCTAGGACAGTCTAGTACTGTGTTTGCCGTTTCGTAGAGTGTGCTGTTTAATGTATAGTAATACTGTGTCTTTTGTAGTGTTTTTTGGCCTATGTTCAAGCTTCCCTGGCTCTGAACATGTTTAGAAGATGCAGAAGTGCAAGTGTCTGTCTTTCAGAACTGGTCTAACACATTCAGAAAGAAGTGCAAATTTTCCACACTCAGACCACGTATACATAAATGGAAGTGCAAGCTTCCTTCTCTCAGAACAGGCCCTCCATTTGCAAAAGTGGTGCAAGCTTCTCTCACTGTGCACATGTCCATGAGATGCAGACGTACAAGCTTCCGTTACTCATAATAGTTGTTAGAAATGGGATTTCTGGTTGGCTAAGGCTTGCGCCAAAGCCAGGCAGAAACCACCACTCTAGTCAGGGCAAGGGAGTTACACACCCAAGATAACCCCTGCTCACCCCCTTGGTAGCTTGGCACGAGCAGTCAGGCCTATCCCGGAGGCAATGTGTAAAGCGTTTGTGCAACACACACACACACAGCAGCAACACACTAGGCACACCACAAAAGGAACTCCACACAAGGTTATATAAAAAATAGCCTTTGTATTGTCATAAATACAGTAGAAACATAATCACATAATATACACTGTGCCAACTGGCACTAGGCGATATTCACAGGGGAATTATATACAGGAACAGGCCAATCGGGCCCTGGTCAGACCCATCAGAACAGGTAAGTAAATACAAATATAAAACACAACCAGTAACTACTGGTAAAGTTAGGAACTTAGCACGAGATCCTGTAACATAAAAGATAGGATGCCTAAATCATGTCAGGCATGAATCACATTACGCATCAGCATTAGGCATCACCACATTATGTATTAGCATTAGGCATAATCACATTATGTATCACAGTAGGCCTAAGCCCAGTATGCCTCCACATTTAGGCATAGATCCTAAATCAGCAGTGAACCTCAGTGGCACTAAGCATAAACACATTATGCGTATATCCGGGTCCCCTCCTTACTGAGTACCCATTGGGAACCTCGGTCCATCCGTAGGCATATCACCCCTCAGTGTCGTTGTTCCCCCAAATCAAGACCCTCTCAAGCGGGGGGGGCCCGTCCTGGGCTCGCCCCGCAATGCCCCTTTTCAAGTGAGGGCTTTCCCAACTCTGTGCCCCTCCACAAGGCTTCCACTAGCCCCTTGGCTGCAGTTGCAGCAAAAATAAATGCCTGTAGTGCGAGGGGGCGGCGGTGCCACTCACCCTGGTTGCCTCCAAGGAATGCCCCCGACACTAGGATTAATTTAGGGGCAGCTGCCCACTGCCACCCGGGGCAGCTGCTCTGCATATAGGGAGAATGTAGGTACGGCCCCTCGCCGGGCCTCTTACCGGTCCCGTCGCCTCCGATCTGTGGAGCCTCTCCTTCTCTGGATTCCTTTCACAGGGGCCCCGCACATGTGCTCTCCTGCCAGCCCCACTCACCGGGGCTCCTTGTTGCAGCGCTGCACGTCCAGCCGTGGGGAGGAAAGGCGCGAAGCTGGACCACGGGAGCCTGCGAGGCTCCGTACTTCTCCAAGTCGGCACGGGATCCAGGAACCTTCTGCCCGGTCTCCACGTGTGGCTCCTTGGCCACGCCCACCACCAGGCAACCGATGCCTGACTTCCTGTCCCGGGCACAGCTTTGTTCCTGAAGGGCGTGAAGTCCCGCCCACCGTCAGGCTCGTCCTGCCTGACTTCCTTGTCGCGCTGGCGGTGATCCGGTGCACAAATGCGGGGTAGGCTCCCGCTTCTCTTTTCACCGAAACGCGGGATGGGCTCCCGCTCAGCAGGCGCTCCCGCTCTTTAATCCTGGCAAATGCGGCAGAACATAAGCAAATGCGGGGTGGGCTCCCGCTGGTAATAAAAAAAATGAGCACCAAAGGCTGCCGAAACGCGGGGTGGGCTCCCGCAAAGTAAAGGGCAGTGTGGGGTGATCCCACACGTTGCAGCTTCGCGCTGCAGGCCACCAGCGCTCTTCCAAATGAAAAATAAAGCGCTCACAGGCGCTGAAGTCCAAAATCCAGGGAAGGCCTTTTAGGATGAAGGGGGGGGGGGCAAGGCGGGGCCCAGGCAGGCCAGCTCACAGGGTCCTCCAGCAGGGAGGCAGTCCCTCGTGGCGGTTCCTCCTGGAGCCCGGCAGCAGCAGGTCCCCCTCAAGTCAGGAGAACAACACACCTCTCATGGGGTCACAGCCCCTTCTTTTATAGGACATTTTCCTTTGTCACACAGCACAGAGCTGGGGGAAAACCAGATGCAACTGGTTTGGGGGAGCTTTGGAGCACTTTGTTGTGCTCAGCTCCTCTCCTCTTTGTCAGGTGGGGGCTAGGTGCTCAGACGCACCACAGGGGGCGGAGCCAGCATTGTGGAGGGAAGGCACAGCCCTATTCAGGTCCCAGGTGCAACTCCTCCCTCCCATCTACATGCAGATCTCCCTATTCACCACTGGGCAGACTCATCTTGGCTCCTGGAGCCAAGCACACCACCCAGCCCCTGTCAATCACAAGCCAGACATGCACTCCACATCAGGCAGGCAGACACACAGCACACCGAAATGCCAACTTCTAAAAGTGGCACTTCTCCACTAGTCACAATAAATCTGCACACACCATTGCGCAGCATTTATTCTCACGAGTTCGCACATACTAAACTCGCCCCTGCACTCCTCTCACACCAGGAATTACCATGGACACACATATCCCCCATGCATTCCTATGGGAGGGCAGGACAATCTCACCACACGCACTCAGAGAGTGCACGCAGTTTACACTGAGCCACAGTGCTAAAGTGCGCAGAGGCCAAAAACCACCAACACTACACAGGGAAAAGGCTAAGAGCCAGGCAAAAAGTTTAGGGGTGAACCTGCCAAAAAGGGCCAAGTCCAACAATAGTTAACACACACACACAGAGGTGCAAGCTTCCCTTTGTCAGAAC
Source organism: Calotriton arnoldi (assembly GCA_963921515.1). Taxonomy (NCBI): domain Eukaryota; kingdom Metazoa; phylum Chordata; class Amphibia; order Caudata; family Salamandridae; genus Calotriton; species Calotriton arnoldi. Next base: position 202,258 of record CAWUFW010016751.1, on the reverse strand, counting down.
TTGTCTAGGACATGCAGGGGTAGGTGAATAGGTGGCATACGCAGACATACAAGCTTCCTACACTCAGAACAGGTCTCACACACAGGCCAGATATACACAACCGGAAGAGCAAGCTTCTCTCACTCAGAACACAGATGCACAGGTGCAAGCTTTATATATATATTATAAACACACACATACACACTTACCTCTCCGATTTAAAAACATCCAAAATAATGGTAGGATGAAAATGGTACCTGAAATTGTGGCTGTATCTGGTTATTGGCATCTCTAGCAAACTATGGTATCTAGAGCAATGTGAGCTGTCTTGTGCACTGCACTGTCTTGTCTTGACAGTGGCAGCTTTACAAATGTGTACTCTGCAGTGTGTTCTGTAGTATTTTGGGCTGCCTAGCGCAGTCTCACATTTAGGACAGTGGGTGCTTTAGAGCTGTGTCCTCTCTGCAGTCTGCTCTGTAGTACAGTGAGCTGCACTACACTGTGCAGTGTACCATCTAGGACAGTGGGTGCTTTAGAAGCGGGTACTCTCTGCAGTGTGCTCTCTAGTATATTGTGCTGTCTAGTGCAGTCTCCCATCTAAGACAGTGGGTGCTTTAGAACCGGGTGCTCTCTGCAGTATATTGTACAGTCCAGCATCTAGGACAGTGTGTGCTGCAGAACCGTGTGCTCTGTGCATTGTACTCTATAGTATGTTGTGCTGTCTGGTGCAGTCTCCCATCTAGGACAGGGGGTGCTTTAGAGCTGTGTACTGCTTGCAGTGTGCTCTGTGGTATATTGTGCTGTCTAGTGCAGTGCACCATCTAGTACAGTGTCCTCTTGGCACAGGGGATGCTCTGGCACAGTATTTAGCACAGTGGTCTGTGTAGCAGTGTTCTGTGCTGTACAATTATCTTTTTAGTGCAGTCTACCATCTGGTGCAGTATTTTGTCTAGTACAGTGTGTACTGTCTACAGAGTGTTCTCTAGTTCAATTTCCATTTTCAGTGAAGTTCACGACCTGGTGCAGTGTACTGTTTACAGTGTGTTATGTAGTACAGTGAGGTTTTTTAGTGCAGTCTACCATTTGGTGCAGTGCTCTGTCTGGTACAGTGGATGGATACCACAGTGTACTGGTAGCAATATGACTCACAGTACCGTGAGCTGTCTAGTGCACTCGCCCATTTAGGATAGTGTACTGTCTGCAGAGTTCTCTGTACTACAGTGAGCTGTGTAGTGCAGTCTCACTTAGGACAGTGGGTGCTGTAGCGCAGTGTTTAGTACAGCGGGCTCTCTAGCACAGTGTTCTCTTTAGTACTGTGGGCTCTTAAGCACACGGCACTCGCTGCATTGTATTCTGTACTGCAGTGTACCGACGGGTTCCTGGTTTGGCTTGACCCCATCCACCTCATGTTCCATATATAGCGCCTCGTGGGTGTGCAGCTCCTTCTACAACAGAACTGTGTATAAAGCACATCTCTGCTCCTCCAGGTAGGTGCTGTCTAGTGCAGTGTTCAGTACAGTGCACACCTTCCCGATAGGTTATGTCTAGCACAGTGTACTGTACAGAGCGCTTCTTACTGATAAGTACTTTTTAGTGCAGTGTACACTACACAGAAGTATGCTCCTTTCAGATTAGGTGGTGTCCAGCGTATCCTTCCAGGTAAGTGCTGCTAGTGCTGTACAGTACAGTGCACTCCTTTCATGTAGTTGCTGTACAGTGCAGTCTGTAGACAGTAGGGTGAGCCCCTTTCCGATAGGTACTGTCTAGTGCAGTGTAAACTATAGTGTGGTCCTTTGAGATAGCTCCTGTCTAGTGCCGTGCACTGTACAGTGCACACCTTCCAGATGCGTTCTGTGTAGTACAGTACAGTGCACACCTTCCAGATAGGTGCTGTATATTGTACAGTACAGTTTGCTCCTTCTAGATGGGAACTTTCTAGTGCAGTGTACATTAGAAAAGTATGCTCTGTCCAGATAGGTGCTGTCTAGTACAGTACTGAACAATGTGCTCTTTCGAAGTAGGTGCAGTATAGTGCAGTTTATTGTATAGTGCAGTGGGTTTCTTCCAAGTAGGTGCTGTATAGTGTGGTATATTGACAGTTCAGTGTCTTCCATTCGCATATGTGCTGAGTAGTGCAGTGTGAGGTACATTGTGGTTCTTTGTGATAGGTCCTGTGTAGTGCAGTGTACAGTACACTGTGCTCTTTCCAGGTAGGTACTATGTAATGCAGTATATTGTACAGTGCAGTGCTTCCAGATAGATGCTGTTTAGTTCAGTTTACAGTACTCTGCAATGTGCTCCTTCCAGATTGGTGCTGCTAATGTAGTGTAGTACTGTACACTACATTACAGTGCGCTCCTTCCATGTAGGTGCTGTATAGTGCAGTCTGTGGTGCAGTACAGTGCGCTTCTTCCAGGTAGGGGCTGTATAGGGTAGTGTATTTTATAGTGCAGTGCGCTTTTTCCAGGTAGGTTCTGTATACGGCAGTGTATTCTACAGTACAGTGCGCTCCTTCCATGTAGTTGCTGTATAGTGCACTCTATTGTACAGTGCAGTACAGTGCGCCCCTATAGCATAGGTACTGTCTAGTGCATTACAGTACAGTGTGCTCTTTCCAGGTAGGTGCAGTATAGTGCAGTGTATTGTACAGTACAGTGTGCTTCTTCTAGGTAGGTGCTATATAGTGCTGTCTATTGTATAGTGTAGTACAATGGGCTTCTATTAGGTAGGTACTATCTAGTGCAGTGCAGTACAGTGTGCTCCTTCCAGATAGGTGCGTTATAGTGCAGTGTATTGTTTAGTACAGTGTGCTTCTTCTAGGTAGGTGTGGTGTAGTGCAGTGTATTGTACAGTACAGTGCGCTCCTTCCAGGTAGATGTGTTGTAATGCAGTGTATTGTACAGTACAGTGCGCTTCTTCCGCGTAGGTGCTGTCTAGTGCAGTGTATTGTAAAGTGTAGTGCAGTAGGCCCTTATAGGATAGGTACTGTCTAGTAAAGTACAGTACAGTGCGTAGATCCAGGTAACTGCAGTATAGTGCGGTGTATTTTATAGTACAGTGTGGTGCTCTCAGGTAGGTGCTGTATAGTGAAGTGTATTGTATAGTACAGTGCGCTCCTGTGTAGGTGCTGTCTAGTGCAGTGTGGTTCTTTGTGATTGGTCCTCTGTGCTGCAGCTTAAATCTCTAATTCTGAATCTCTTCTCTGCAGTGACGGTGACTCTGGATCCAAACACAGCGCATCCGCTGCTCCTCCTGTCCGAGGGGGGGAGACATGTGAGATGGACAGACAGACCCCAGCACCTGCCGGACACCCCCAAGAGATTCACCTCTGATCCCTGTGTGCTGGGGAGCGAGGGGTTCACCTCAGGCAGACATTACTGGGAGTTGCAGCTGCTGCAGGGGGGAGGATGGACTGTGGGGGTCGCAGCAGAGTCTGTGGAGAGGAAGGGAGGGATCATATGGTCACCTGAGGGGGGAGTCTGGGCTGTGAGGAGGGTATATGTGGATGATGATGATGAGTACTGGGCTCTCACCTCCCCTCCGACCCCTCTGTCCCCTCGTGAGAGGCTCCTGAAGCTGGGGGTGTATCTGGACTACGAGGGGGGGCGGCTGTCCCTGTACAATGCAGACTCCATGGAGCTTCTCTACACTTTCCCACGGGACCCCTTCACGCACAGGCTCTTCCCGATCTTCCATCTCTGGGGAGCAGAGCTGAGGCTGGTGTAGGAGCTGTAGCCCCCCCAGGAGCAGAGCTGAGGCTGGTGTAGGAGCTGCAGCCCCCCCAGGAGCAGAGCTGAGGCTGGTGTAGGAGCTGCAGCCTCCCCAGGAGCAGAGCTGAGGCTGGTGTAGGAGCTGCAGCCCCCCCCCCAGCAGAGCTGAGGCTGGTGTAGGAGCTGCACCCCCCCAGCAGAGCTGAGGCTGGTGTAGGAGCTGCACCCCCCCCAGCAGAGCTGAGGCTGGTGTAGGAGCTGCACCCCCCCAGCAGAGCTGAGGCTGGAGTAGGAGCTGCACCCCCCCAGCAGAGCTGAGGCTGGAGTAGGAGCTGCAGCCCCGCCCCCCCCCCCCAGGAGCAGAGCTGAGGCTGGTGTAGGAGCTGCAGCCCCCCCTCATCTGAACATTGCACCCCTAGAGGGGCAGTGTCCATGAGCCTCATGTGGGTTAGGATCTGTGCCTTGTGTGGGGGAGGGGCGCCAGCTCAGGTGGGGGAGGGGCAGTGACATTCCATCTCCCAGCTCAGATTTAACCCCTTCTGCTCCTGATTTGTCTTTTAATTAACATTCAGCACCGACTCCACAGGTACACCCGACTCCAAATACAGGCACCGCGACCACAGGCACTGCAACCAAAGGCACTGCGACCACAAGCACTGCGACTACAGGCACTGCGACCACAGGCACTGCTGGTTCCTGACACAGGCAGCTCCATTTCAAACTGATTCCACATACGGGCACTCCTCGGTCCAGTCCAGTCACAGGCACTCCCTTCTCATTCACGATAATGATAGCTCCAGACACTGGCACTCCTGACTCCATCCTGCCAGAGTCACTGTTCCTATGGAAGAGAAGTAGAGAATAAAAACTGTGGTTGTTCTAATACTGTAATGACTGGGAACAGTGTGTCCTAATCTTGGTGCCCTCACACACCCCGAAGGATGTCATGCTTCATCATTGGGCAATGCTCCTCATTGGGCCGGCGCGGCAATGCCCTACGGGTCTCCCGAAGGGTCACTTTATCAGAGATCTTTTTAAGGGAAAGCCGTAAGGGTGCGTAAGGGTGTGAGTGGCAGTGGTGTCCTAACGTGAGGTTAAAAGATGACTGGCAGGGCAACTAGTACATTTATTGAGAAAGGGGCCCCTCTGCCATCGGTAAAAAACCAGAAGGTTGTGCTGCTTGAGGGAGATAATGGCCCTTGGTAGCTAAACATACAACATACCCCTAGTGGGCATGTTTAGAGGTCGACATGTTTCGCGCAATGTTTGGTCTCAGGAGGAGATACCACGCGCTTCTTCAGGATCATAGAGAGCGCAGTGAGTGACTCCAGGCACCGACACTCCTGACTCCAGGCACAGACACTCCTGACTCCAGGCACAGGCACTGCTGGCTCAGTTACAGACAATCCTAACTTCAAATTCAGGCACTGCCAACTAAACATAGACACTGCTGTAACTACATACAGGCACTGCTCACTAAACCTGGGCTCTACTGTCACTACACACTCCAAAAACAGGCACTGCTCACTCAAATACAGACAACCCTAACTCTGTGCACACGTATAACAGACTCCTCTTACGGGCACTCACGACTCCAACCATATGCACTGCTAACTCCAAGCACTTCTGAACACAAGCACAGATACACCTGACTCCAGGCACAAGCACTGCTAGCTCCAAGCACAGGCACTGCTGATTCAAAAATCAATTACTGCTGATACAAAGTGGGCACTGCTTATTCAATGCACAGGCACTGCTGACTCCATTACAGCTAACATGGACTTCAAGAACAGGCACTGCTGACTCCAAACACATGGACTACTGGTGTAAACACTGTCACTGCTTACTCTACAAACAGGCACTGCTCACACATAATGCCGGCTCCAAAAACAGGCACTCATGCCAGACACTGGCACTGCTGACTGCTGTCACAGGCACTGCTGGTTCAAAATACTGCGTATTCAATACATAGGCACTGCTGACTCCATTACAGTTAATGTGTACTTCAAGTACTGGCACTGCTAACTCCAAACACATGGACTACTGATGTAAAACACTCTCACTGCTTACTTTGCGCACAAGCACTGCTCACACATAACTCCAGCTCCAATCACAGGCACGCCTGATTGCAAATACAGGCACTACTGTCACAGGCACTACCTATTCAGTGACCAGGCACTACTGACTCCAAGCACATGCTCTACTGATGTCAAATACGGTCACAGCTTACTTCTCAAACAGACATTGTTCACTTAATTACAGGTAACCCAAACTCCAAGCAAATGGCACTGCTGACTTCAATCACAGTCACTCGACAGGCACAGGCACTGCTGACTACGGTACTGCTAATGCTGATTCCAAGCAAGCACTGCTGATGCAAGAAATAAATACATATGATTCAAAACAGGAACTACTGTCTCCAGTCTCAGGCACTGCTCATTCAAAATAGGCACTGCTGATACAGGCACTACTGGCCTCAACCACAGGCACTGCTGAAACAAATGACAAGTACTGTTGACTCCAAACACAAGTACTGTTGACTCCAAACACAGGCACTGGTGACTCAATTTCAGATAACCCTCAAGTCATAGTCTGTCCAGATTCCAAGAACAGGCACTGCTCACTCAGTTATAGATAATTCTCACAACAAATACAGAACACCACTGTCTCCAGTGCATCTAGTACTGACTCCCAAGCACAGGCACTGCTGCCTCAGTTACAGATAACCCTGACTCCAAATACAGCCACTGCTAACTCAATACACAGGCACTACTGATGCCACTCTATGGCACTTGACTACGAGCCCAGCCACTTTTCTTTCAAATCACAGGCACTGCTCACTCCAAGCACAGTCACTCATGACAAATAATGCTGACTGCAAATACAGGCGCTGCTAAACATGGGCACTACTGATGTGAAATACTGTCACTGCTTAATCCACAAACAGGCACTGCTCACTCAATTATAGATAATCTCTTTCCAAACTCGGGTACTGGTAACTCCAGTCACAGGCACTCCAGTCTCCCAGCATGAGCACTGCAGGCATTCCTGACTTCAAACACAGGCACTGCTGATTCAAAACACATGTACCGCTGACTCCATTATAGCCAACATTGACTCCAAACACAGGCACTGCTGACTCCAGGCACAGGCACTGCTGACTCCAGGCACAGGCACTACTCACTAAATTATAAATAAATTGTCTTTACTCCATATACATGCACTCATGACTCCAGTACACTTAATTCTCACTCCAAGCACAGGCACTGCTCACTGAATTACAGGTAATTCTGATTCCTGATAACAGGCACTGCTGACTCCAAACACAACCACTCCAGACTCATTACAGATGATGTTGACTCCAAGCCCAGGGGCACGATCACTATTAATGAAAACACAGGCCCCTCTTAATCCATGAACAGGCACGGCTCACTCAGTTACAGCTGACCTTTGCTCCAGGCACAGGTACTACAGACTCCTATCGCAGGCACTCCTGACTCTAAACACAGGCACTGCAGACTCCAAGCATGTTTTAGTCAAAGTACAGAAACTGCTGATTCTATTCACAGGCACTGCTGATTCTATTCACAGGCACTGCTTATGAAAAACACAAATACTACTGATTCAATGCACGTGCACTGTGGACTCCATTGCAGCTAACGCTGACTCCAAGCACACGGTCTACTGAGCACTAAGCATGTCTTCATACTCCATGAACAGGCACTGCTCACTCAATTACAGATAACGCATACCCCAATCAGAAGCCGTCCTCAATCCAAGCAGAGGCACTGCTGACTTCAAGCAAGCCATCCCTCACTCCAAGCACCTCTGATTCCAGCACACACAATCCTGATTCCAGCCACAGACTCTGCAAAGTCTAAGCACAGGCACTGCTGATTCAAAACACAAATACTGCTGATTCAAAACACTTGAACAACTGTCTCCTGTAACAGCAACTCTGGCTTCCAGGCAGGCTGACTTCAAGCAAAGCACTGCTAACTCCAAACACAGGAATTGGTGACTCAATCACATTCATTGCTCACTCAATTATAAAAAAATAATTTCTCAAAACAGAGACACTGATGAATCAGCTACACTTAATACTCACTCCAGGCACAGGCACTGCTAACTGAATTACAGGTAATCCTGATTCCATAGGCATCGTTCGCTCCAGGGGCTCACGACAACAGGCACAGGTACGCTGACTACATACTACTAATGCTGACTCCAACCAAGCACTGCTGACTACATACTGCTAATGCTGACTCCATGCACTGCTGACTGCATACTACTAATGCTGAATCCAAGCACTGCTGACTACATACTGCTAATGCTGAATCCAAGCACTGCTGACTACATACTGCTAATGCTGAATCCAAGCACTGCTGACTACATACTGCTAATGCTGAATCCAAGCACTGCTGACTACATACTGCTAATGCTGACTCCAACCAGGCACTGCTGACTACATACTGCTAATGCTGACTCCATGCACTGCTGACTGCATGCTACTAATGCTGAATCCAAGCACTGCTGACTACATACTGCTAATGCTGAATCCAAGCACTGCTGACTACATACTGCTAATGCTGACTCCAACCAGGCACTGCTGGCTACATACTGCCAATGCTGACTCCAAACACAGGCTCTTCAGACTTAATTATTGATAACCCAGTGCTTGGAATCAGCAGTGCCTGTGATTGGTGTCAGAGATAACTGCCACAGCTGACTCAGACATAGGCACTCCAAATTCCAACACAGTCACTTCTGATTCCAAACACAGGCATTGCTGGCTGCAGGCACTGACACGCCTGACTCCAAGTACAGGCACTTGAGCCTTAAATCACAGGAACAGTAGCCTCCAGGCACAGGCAGGTCTGACTGCAAGCACAGGCACTGCTGATAAGAAAACAGGCAGTACTGGTCCATTCACAGACACTGTTGACTCAATTTCAAATAACTCTGACCCTAAGCAGAGACACTGCTAACTCCGAGCATAGACACGGCGGACTCCTAGCAAAGGCACTACTGGCTCCAAATGTAGGCATTACTGACACTAATGTAGATAACCTTGACCCCAATATCAGGCACTGGCGACTCCAAACACATGCACTTCTCACTCAATTACAGATAACCCTGGCCCCTAGTACAGACACTGCTGCTTCGAAGCTCAGGCACTGCTGTTTTAAAACACAAGTAGTTTTGATTCAAAAGGCAGGCACTGCTTACCCTAGGCAGAAGCAATTCTATGAAAGACAGGCACTGCTGAGTCCAAATAGGCACTGCTGATCTCATACGGGATGAAAGGGACAATTTTTCTAATCTTACGCTACAGAAAAAAACAATAAGAAGTATATTTATTGATCTGTGCGTTAAAAGACAAAGAATCAAGGATTATAATCAAATTCCATACCGATGATACAAGAGTGGGAGGAGAGCCCTGGTTCAGGGGCCACCAAGATTGGCCCCAGGATATAGGAACTTTGCTAAACAGAGGAACCTTGGTCTTAGCCCAGTTAAGAATAAGACTGTTATTTCTCATCCATTGTTCAGTGGCTCCCGTACAGTCATTGAAGCGACTAGCCGTTTCATCTACATCCTCCGAGATAGACACCACAATCTCTGTGTCATCTGCATATGCGACTGGAGCAAATCCAAAAAGCTCAAATAAGTCTTGTGAAGGGGGCCACATAGATGTTAAACAATGTAGGGCTCAGTGACGAGCTCTGAGGGACCCCACATGGCAAAGTCAAGGTCTTAGAAACCAATTGCCCCAGGGCAACCAACTGTTCTCTGTGTGAAAGAAAAGAGCAGAACAAATCTAGTGCTGAGCCTCCTATTCAAATCTCAACCTGGCGATCCAAGAGGACCGCGGGGTTAACGGTGTCGAAGGCTGCCGATAGATCCAACAGGATCATTGCTGCCTTCCCTCCGTTATCTAAGATACTTCTCAACTCCTCTCCAGCAACAACCAAAGCAGACTCTGTACTGTGATTTGGCCAAAAGCCAAATTGTACTGAATCTAGGATTTCCTTTTCCTCTAGACCTAGACATGGCAATATTCACACGTTTTTGGTGAATCTTAGCTTAAAAAGATAACCGGGAAATAGGGCGATAGTTCTCCACCTCTGTTGGATCTAGAGAGGGTCTCTTCAATATGGAAGCCTTTTTCCACTCCAACGGAAACTGGTCAGATTCTAAAATATCATTCAAGAGAACAGTAAGGGGAGGCGTAATCACCCCAACAATCTCAGGAACTGTTTTCGGGGGGCAGGGATCAGAGGGAGCCCCCGATTTTGTTCGACCTATAAGTTCAGCTACTCTTTCCTCTGTAAATCGAGGGAACTTACCAAAAATATTTTTACTGAGCACTGAACTAATTAATCCCTGGGCTGAAACTGAGGACCTGCCTTTATTATTTAGTTTGTCATAGATTTCCTCCACCTTATTTTTGAAGACGTCTGCAAGTTGATCACAAAACTTCTTACAGGGGACCAAGGTACCGTTAGGAGATGAGCCGGAGAGAATCTGACAGGGACCAAGGTACCGTTAGGAGATGAGCCGGAGAGAATCTGACAGGGACCAATGTACCGTTAGGAGATGAGCCGGAGAGAATCTCAACAGTTTTAAAAAGTTCTCTTGAAGAATTCTTAGCTTGAAGGATTTTATCTGTGAAATATTTGTTTTTCTCCAAGATGATGTTTTTTTATATTCTTGAATGACTTCATTGTACTTAACCTTTTCCTCCCACCGATAATGTTTCCTCCATGCTCTGTCCTGTTTTCAACATTTAGTTTTAGTTCCTTAAGATGGAATGAGAACCTGGGAGCAGAGGGATTTTTTTCTGTAGTTTCTAATAGTTTCAACTGGCACGAGTTTATTAACCGCTTCGAAATACGACTGAGCTGAAATGATTTGTGTCTTCCATAAATAAGGGGTAGGAGCTGTCTGAAAGATCTACTAGATCCGTTTTACAAATTTTTTCCAAGCTTGAACTTTTTGGAGTTGCCCTTGCTTTTTTTGGTGCATTAGTGGGCGAGACGGGTTTTATAATAAAATTGACAGCTTTATGATCGGACCAAACAATAGGTTAGATATCATCCACCTTCAGTTCTGGATTATTGAAAGGGTCGGCCTGCTATATGTGTAGCAGCGGACATCCTCCGAGAGAGGCCAACACCACTCAAGATATCCAGAAGATGCTCGGCCTCTTTGTTATTACCATCGTCCAGATGGAAATTAAAATCACCTAAAATAGTAAAGTTCGCATACGGCATACATGATTCCAAAATGTCTCCCAGACTGTCTAATAACTAGCTTTCGGACCAGGAGGCCAGTAGATTAGTAATCCATTAAAAAAGGACTGGGTGGATATCTTACACCTGAATAGCATTGCTTCACAATGGAGTACTGAGGCCGGTTCACATGTGACTTCCAGATGGTCCCGATGAATCACCAGCAGGCCCCCCTCCCCCTTTTGACTACACGGTCCAACCTAAGAATAGAAAATCCCACTGGAAGAGCATCAACCAGGTCTTGGTCTGAACTTTCGTCCGTCCATGTCTAAGTTGAAAATGCCATATCAGGTGAATGTATTTCTGAGTGATTAAAAAAAACTATCTTATACTTAATACGAGAGAGTGTATTTATCAGTGTGCATTTCACTCTGAAATCTCTCTCAGTCAGAGCTTGAAGTAAGAAAAACCCACAGTCTTATCTACTAAAAGGTTTGTTCAGCCCACCAGACCCACAAATAGTGAGAACAATGAAAATTATCTTGGTCGTAACAGGGGTTGAACATATTGCATTAAAAAGGCTTACCCTTATTAAGCTGATACAGCAGCTCTCTGGAGTACTCCTGGGTGAGAATTGACCTGGGGTCCTGGCGCCTGACGTGGTCTTGGCGCAGACAGGTGCAGGAAGGCTTCCCTTCGTCGCGCCTGCAGCGCACCCCCTGAACATGTCCGCTGCACACCCGCATTCCTAGGCACGTTAAGTAGGGAAGCCTGGGCCGAAGACTAGACTGCCAACAAAAATGGTGTCTTCAGCAGTCAATCCCAGCTCCGAACCGTGCAGAGGAGGGGCAATATCAAACTATGTTAAATATATAGCACTAAAGTCATGGTGTATAGAATGTCTGTAACCACGACCAGCTTCACTGATATAATCTTTATATTTTTTTATTTCGGTATGCCCCATTATATTTAATATATTGATTGATTTAAACGCATATTCTTTCAATTATGAATGAGTCACTGTTAAAGTTGTTTAAATACTGATCTTGTTGCAAATGTGAAAATTCAGTTGCTCAAATGTGTTGCTTTATGTTTATAGTTCATATGGCTTCATTTCTCATTTTTCAAGTTATTGTTTTTTAAACAATCAACAAGGTTTCACTGGAAAACAAGTAGACGAAAAGCCAAAGTGTGGCCTATTGTTAATGTTAGAAGCATCAATAAAGGGCATGCAACCAAAAGGTATATACGGTGCCCACGAGCATTATTTGACAGGGAGGCGTCTTCGTTCCAGAGAGGGCTCGGAGATGACGCAGAAGGCCAAGGGGTGGCACATTGAGTGAACCTCCAGACAGGCTGATCAGCCTGCCCGGGGACACACAGCTGATGAATGCAGAAATGAAGAGAACAGCTGGCTTCAGACGGAACTGTAATTCCATTAAAGTGTGCAGATGTGCGCAAGGCCACCCGAGAAGCGTTTCCTTCACCTTTCTCGTATAGTCCCATTTGCCGGGGAATAGCTTCTATGCCTAGATGTCACCCCAAGTTTAAGGACGGCCGCAGCTTCTATTAAGCAGAGTCTAGTGCTCAGGGGACTAATGCACCTACTGCAGAGATCTGTATTTCACCTCAGGGTTACAGGTTTGAAACACTTTGAGTTCACTCCGCCTTTCATCTTCCCAAATCTGGTAAAAGAGTAAAACTGAGATGGATGGCAACACATTCTTCTATTGTGGCGTGAAAGCCCTTGAGTGAATATGGACTCACATATGTACTCCGTGACTCCCCAAAGAGTGCGGTAAGTTTTTATTGCAGGACTTGCAAGTTTCATAATTGATTGATTAGAAAGCTGTGTAAGGGGTATCATAAATCCTTCATCGTAAACCCTTTGTGATGTCACAGCTCCCTCCCATCTGGAAGGCAGGAGCCACAGTGTAGCTGTTTAATTACAGACCTTTGTGATGTCATAGCTCCCCCTTCCCCGCTCGATGGCAGCCTGTGACACTTCATCTTTTTCCGTAATGTCCTTTGTGCTGTCACAGCTCCCCCTGCTGGAGAGGAGGTGGGTGACACACTTTTCCTTAAATACATTAGTGATCTCAAACTCCCCCGCCAGAAGTCCACACGTTAACTTTCGGCCCTCTAATATGTTGTATCTCCCTTTTCCTTTAACTTAAGGGTCTCTCGGATGTCTCAGCTCCACCTCCCAGCTGGAGGTCAGACTATCACACTATATCTGTGTTCTTTAATGTTCTTTTATGTCCTTTGTGATGTCACAGCTCCCCTTTCCCGCTGAAAGGCAGGCTTCTGCGGTGTATCTGTTTAATTACAGACCTTTGTAATGTCACAGCCCTCCCCCTTCCTGAAGGCAGAGGCTGCCACTGTGTATTTGTTTAATTATAGACCTTTGTGCTGTCACAGCTCCCCCTGCTGGACGGGAGGTGGGTGACACACTTTTCCTTAAATACATTTGTGATCTCAAACTCCCCCGCCCCTGCTAGAAGTTCACACATTAACTTTTGGTCCTTTAATATGTCACATCTCTCTTTTCCTTTAACTTAAGAGTCTCTCTGGTGTAGCAGCTCCACCTCCCCGCTGGAGGTCAGACTGTCACACTTTATCTTTGTTCTTTAATATTCTTTAATGTCCTTTGTGATGTCACAGCTCCCCTGCTGGAAGACAGGAGCCACAGTGTATCTGTTTAAGTAGAGACCTTTGTGATGTCACAGCTCCCCCTGCTGGAGGGCAGGCTGACACACTTTACCTTTCACCTACGTGTCATTTTGATGTCACAGCTCCCATCTCCCTCTGGAAGGCAGGAGCCACAGTATATCTGTTTAATTTGAGACCTTTGTGATGTCACAGCACCCACTCCCCCGCTGAAAGGCAGGCTGCCACAGTCTATCTATAATTATAGACCTTTGTGATATCACAGCTCTCCTGCCCCCCCCCCCCACCCCCTGCTGGAAAGCAGGCTGCCACTGTATCTGTTTAATTAAAGACGTATATCTATATCATGTCACAGCTCCCTTCTCTGCTTTCTTTTAACGGATTGTTCTTTGTGATGTGACAGCTCCCCCTACAACGTGGGAAGTCAGGAGCCACAGTGTATCTGTTTCATTAAAGATCTTTGTGATGTCACAGCCTCCCTGCTGGAGGGCAGGCTGACACACTTTACCTTTCACCTAAGGGCTTTTGTGATGTTACAGCCCACACCCACCCTTCCCACCCTGTTCCCTCTGAAGGTCAGACTGTCACATCTATTTAATTAGAGGCTTTTGTGATGTCACAGCTCTCTCCCCCTTGCTGGAAGGCAGAGACTGCCACAGAGTATCTGTTTAATTAGATACCTCTGTAATGTCACAGCCTCCCCCCCTCCCCCACTGAAAGACAAGAGCCACAGTGTATCTGTTTAATTATAGACCTTTGTGATGTCACAGCTCCCCCTGCTGGAGGGGAGGTGGACACACTTTGGGCCTCAGTTCTGTGTGTCCTGCCTACTTGCAGGTATTTTACAACCTTTTTCTGCTCATGCGGAGTTCACGTTTCCTCTGGAGAGCGCGTGTATCTTATTTGTAGAAAACTGGATCTTTCATCAAGATGTGTTGCTTTGGTGGTTAGAGAGACTACACATGAAAGCGCTTATTCAGAGGATGTTTTCCATGATTGGCGCTACGTGCAGGAATAATGTTTTGTGCACGCCCCTGATTGACAGTTGTACTGTCCTCCAGCATCGTTCTTGAATGTGTGCTCTGCCTGTGTGGGAACTGTGTGCCTTTTTTGTAAATACAAAGATGAGTTCAATCCATAATATTGAGATCCGTCCGCACATTAGATTGGAAACTTGGAAGGCTTCTTCTGAAAGAAATCCTTTGTAGTTTAGATCCTGTCAGTTCCCTGTAGGGCACCAATTAATCTTTCAATAAATTGTGTTACGTTTTACCCCTGCCAATGTCAGGAATCAAACTCATGAACTACAAAACACTTTTAACATTTATTAGCTCCAGCTATCATTGACTATGAGTTGGGGGATACGAGTGATTAGCTGCTCACCTTTTTAAAAATTATAGCGTTTCTATTGTAATTATGTTTTAAAGCCTATGTTGAATCTGATACTTGTATAAGGAACCTACTCTGCCATTAATTTAAAATTGATTATTACTGCGTTTTTGCACATTTGGGTAGCGTGTAGCCTACCTTCTTTGGTGTATCGTCTCCGGAGCCACGCACAGGTTACGGGGACCATATTCACTGCTGCACTTCCTTTCCAGCAGGAAGAGCAAGGGCGGGACATAGAGCGGACGGGAACTCTGGTGGGGGATAAAAGCATAAGCGCTGAGCGACCGCGCAGCAGACGCGCGCAGTGGGCGCCAGGGGCCAGGAATACTGTTGGACTTGATAAAAAATTTCTTTCCTACACCTCAAAACAACTAAATGGTTGGATGGACGCACCTCAAAGTAAGTGCCTACACCATATGTTGCCCGATAGTGAGATTAGCATCTGCCCACACTGTCTGTTCAGACTCTGCCCAAGGAATAGGCCTCCCACAGTCACCAATCACAATATGGGGCTCAAAATGTTCCTAGTTAATTGTCGATCTATGTCAAAACATGCACTAGAAATTCACCTATAACTTGAGGAAGAGAGTCCAGAGGTGCTGTTTCTAACTGAAACGTGGCTCAACAGCGAGGATAATTTCCCTATTGTCCAAGCACTCCCGGCTGGTTACGATATCCAGAGGCTGGACAGGGGTACAGGAAGGGGCGGTGGTCTTGCGATTATTCACAAAATGGAATTTGATTGTCGCACCACCGCAAGCCCGTTAACCGATTGTGAAAGCCTTGCCTTTGCAATTCGTATTTCCCATGTCTGTACATTCTCGGGGATCCTCATTTATAGACCTCCAGGACCCCTTAATCAATTTAATAATGAGCTCCTTGAAACAGCAGCCAAGCTGGCCAATAGTAGTGCTAACCTTACGTTGCTAGGGGACCTTAATCTCCATTTTGAGAATATTCTTCTTCCAGATGTGCGCGATGTAACTGATGGGCTAGCTGTTTTCCAACTTAAACAAAAAGTTGCCGGACCCACCCACATGAAAGGTCACCTATTAGACCCCATTTTCTCCAATTTGGAGAATCTCGTAGTCAGAGATCCTGTTAGGCTACCTTGGTCTGACCATTTTTTAATCCTTTTCACTTGGACACCGCAAGCGATTTCCACAGAGACCATGGGACATAGGAAATGCTCACGCGTAGGGTCCAAACTACCAATTGATTCATGGGTAACAACGCTGGAATCGTCTAGGCCTACTTTTGATCCTGACCCTATAACTGCCTACAATAAATTTAACTATTGGGTAGAAACTTCACTGAATTCTGTCCTTCCTAGTAAAATGACATTCAATAAGGCAGAAACCAAGCGTAATCCGTGGTACTCCCCGAAACTTCGTCAACTTAAGAAAATCTGTAAAAGAGCTGAAAGGAAATGGAGGAAGGATTTTTCTGCAAGCTGCAAACAAACTTATAGAGAGGCCATTAAAACTTATAAAATTGAAATTCAACTGGCCCAAACTCTATATTATGAAGAGAAAATTCTAGCAGCTGCTAACTCCCCTCGCGAAATCTTTCGCATCGCCAAGAGCTTGCTCACCATCCCGTCCCCCCCTATTGTATCTGAAGACACTTCAGCGCGATGCAACGCCATGGCAGAATTCTTTTCGAACAAAATCCAAGCTATTTACTCCTCCTTCCCTCAAATAATACCTCAACGACATATCGGAGATCAGGAGAACTTGGTTAAAGGGAGAGTTAGCCTAATTGAGGAAATTCCCCCACTTAACTCGGCCACGTTGCTTGATATTTTGAGCAAACTAAAATCTGGTTCTCCCACTGATCCTGCCCCCCCTAACATTTTAAATCAGGCCTCTGAAATACTTTCTCCAGTAATCCTTGACCTGATCAATGCCTCTCTTTCCACAGGTATAGTTCCCCCACTGTGGAAACAGGCTATGGTTAAAGCCTTATTGAAAAAACCTACCCTGGACCCTGAAGTCTGGAGTAACTACCGCCCCATCTCCCTGCTGCCGGCGATCAGTAAGATCGCCGAGAAATATGTGAACTCTGTTCTATCTACCTTCTTGGAGTGCAATAACTGTCTCCATTCCTCCCAGATGGGTTTTAGACCTCAACATGGTACTGAGACGGCTCTTCTGGTGGTAGTGGAAGAGGCGAGAAAAATTCTAGACGCAGGAGGCTGCGCGGCTATCATCCTTTTAGACTTAAGCGCAGCCTTCGATACGGTCAACCACCAGTTGCTGATAAAAAGATTAGGCGAGGTGGGAATTGCGGGGACTATGCTCAATTGGCTCCAATCATTTTTAGAAGACCGATCCTTCAAAGTTCTCGAAGACGGTATCTCTTCTAAGCCCATACCGCTGAATTGTGGGGTCCCCCAGGGCTCCTCCCTTAGCCCCACACTTTTTAACGTGTATTTGAGGTCCTTGGCAGAGATGGTGCTACCATTCGGGATCCGGATAATCACGTACGCTGATGACACCCAGTTGGTTGTTTCTGTTAACCAGCGTGATTCCTCCAGTCCTGGTCTTGCCCTCTGTCTAGAAAAAGTATCAAGGTGGATGGAAGAGTCATTCTTGAAACTCAATGGATCAAAAACGGAATTAATGCTCCTAGGGAACAAAGAAAATACAAATCTTGGGCCACTCTGGCCCAGCTCCTTTGGTCCTGCCCCTACTCCCAAACATCAAATTAAAAGTCTGGGCGTCTGGCTCGACCAGAACCTTGATTTCAAAGAACAAGGGCAAAAAGTAGCTGCTAGCTGCTACGGGATCCTACGAATGATCCGTAAAGTGCTCCCACTACTCCCTTTTCCTGCAAGAAGAGTCCTAGTTCAGGCTCTTATTTTGTCACGCCTTGACTATGCCAATGCTCTTTATCTTGGAACCCCTGGCTCCTCGATCCGAAAGCTACAAATTGTTCAAAATTGCGCTGCGCGCAGGCTCATGAACATCCCAAAGCGGTCCTCCGCTAAACTAGCTTTGGCATCTTTACATTGGCTCCCCATCCGTGAGCGCATAGAGTTTAAGGCCCTATGCATAGCCCACAGGTCACATTCAGGGAAGGGATCCCAGGTTATTCAGTCCCTCATCCATCGATACCGTCCAAACAGAGCCCTCAGGTCAGAAACTAAACATTTACTGTCAACCCCAAGAATAACAAGAGCACGAAGTGGCGGCCGCCTCTTTTCGTATAATGTGGCTAAGATCTGGAATAGTCTGCCTCCGCAGATCCGTGACCAACCTAACTACCTCATTTTCCGTAAGCAGATTAAAACATTACTCTTCCCTAAATGATTAGCTTTCAGTTTAATGTGTTAGCAGGCAATAGCGCGGGGATGCCCATGGGTAACCAGGCGCTCTACAAATTCTGTTTCATTCATTTCATTCATTCATCCCCACGAGGTGTGTCTGGTGTCTACGGTCAGGCTACGACTTCAAGTCGCGTGGGTGTGGGCCCTGTTAAATCTGAAGGTGACCTGGGCAGCCCTGCTAACGTTCACTCATCGAAGGTTAGATTAACGCATTCTAGTAATTTCTCTGTATTACCGCAAGGTCCCTCAAAGATCACGCAAATTAGCCGATGGACTTTACAGCCTGTTGGCTTTCTTGGATCAGCTCTTACATGCTATTTTTGTTCCCGCTGTCGCATGCAGCCAATAGGGAAGCTGTTTAGGGCTCTGTGTACCATGTCTGCCAAAGGCATGGTGCACCCTTGATATTGATACTGGGGACAGCCTGCCTGTGAAGAACAAAATCTACGGTTATCTGACAAAGTGAGGGCCAGCATCAAAGATGAGATTTCTAGGATGCTGGCATTAGGAGTTATTGTGCCTTCAAACAGCCCTTAGTCCAGCCTGTGGTGTCAGTCCCCAAGGCTGCCCCGCCAGGTGTCACACCTGAACTCCAGTTCTGTGTATTATGTTGTTAGGTTATACTGTTTTGTAAAGCGCGCAGCTACTCAGCAGAGTGTCCCGGCGCTAGGCAGTGGGAGACAAACCAGGCAACTGGATTAGATTTTGAAGAGCCAGGTTTTTAGTTTCCTCTTGAATATATCCAGGCTGTGTGCTAGGCGAATGTCTAGTGGGAGTTTATTCCAATAGAGTGGTCCCAGGTAGGAAAAGGTTCTCCCACCTATTCTAAGGCGATTGATGCGGGCACTCTTGCAAGGTAGGCTGAGGCAGAGCAAAGGGTGCGTGCTGGAATGTATGCGCTGATCCTCTCACTGAGATATGACGCGCCTTGTGCATTAGGACCATAACCTTAAAGACCGCCTTCTTTTTTACTGGGAGCCAATGAAGGGCCCTCAGACGAGGGGTCATGTGGGACCTACGTGGGAGTCTGTAATCAGGGCCTGCACAACCTTACTACCAACAGACTCAGATAGAAGGGGTAGACATTTTTTCAACATGCGAAGCAGGACCCAACTAGGGCTTGAATCTGAGGTTGGAAGGAGAGGGAGCTGTCAATTTTGATCCCTAAGTTCGTCACGCAGTTTAGTGGGGAACCAGGGTGCGGCACATTGCTCGGCCAGCAGGTTTCTACAAAATTGTGAGGGACATCTCTGAAGGTCACGATATCCGTTTTATCCGGGTTGCACCTTAGATGGTGCAAATCCAGCCAGTGAAACACCTTGGTGAGACATCATTAGATCAGCTTCCCATCTAAGTCCTTACCCTTTTCACAAGCAAAAAGAAGCTGTGTTTCATCTGCATAAGAGATGACTTGCCCCCTTGACAGAGCCGCCTTTGCAAGAAGCAGTCACGTCAGGTGATCTGCACAGAGGCGTGCCAGAGAGCTTTCAACACCCTGAAGGAGGCCGGGTGCACAGCACCTGTGCTCAAGGCCTCTTACTTCTTCCAAGAACTCATTGTGCAGACAGACGCCTCAGAGCATGGCACAGGGGCCGTGCTCTTTCAGCTGAATGAAGAGGGCCTGGATCAACCTGGAGCCTTCATCAATAGGAGGCACTTCCCAGGGAACAGAGGTGGAGCGCAAAAGAGAGGGAAGCCATTGCTGTGGTCTGGGCACTGAAGAAGCTATGGCCATACCTGTTTGGGACTCGCTTCTGGGTTCAGACGGACGACAGACCCTTCAGATGGTTAATGCCAATGAGGGGTGAGAATCTCAAACTGTTGAGGTGTTCCATCTCCCTACAGGGAATGGACGTTACCGTGGAACACTGTCCTGAAACAGATCCCACCTCTGCTGATGATCTTTCCAGATTCTTCCTCCGTATTGAATAGAACTCCCAAGGGGTCTGGTCACTTTCTGCTGGGAGGACACGTGGTAGACCTTAGCGTGGTTTCCCATGACTTAATGCATTCTGATCTCCTGTTTTTGACTGTTTTGCTGAATTTGTTTTTGCTGGCTTTAGGATTCTGAGCACTTTACCACTGCTAACCAGTGCTAAAGTGCATGTGCTCTTTGCCTAAAACATGATAAAATTTGGTTTTGTACACAATTGGCAAATTTGATTTACTTATAGGTCCCTTGTAGAGTGCAAAAGATGTGCCCAAGGCCTATAAATCAAATATTACTAGTCGGCCTGCAGCACTGATTGTGCCACCCACTCAAATACCCATTTAAACATGTCTCAGGCCTGCCACTGCCGAGCCTGTGTGTGCAGTTTTAAACTGCCATTTGGACCTGACTGTAGGAAGGTGGAATCTGACTATATGGTCGCCCCCATTTTTTTTTCTGGTGTTCTGCTGGTTTTTGATTTAGTTGGACTGGGACCCCAGTTTATTTGCTTCCTCTCTAAAATGGTTTCCATGTACCTTAAGTACATCTTTGATTGGATTCTGGAGTGCCCTTATAAGTCCCTAGTATATGGTATACTATGTACCAAGGGCCTAGGTACCCCAGAGGCCTACCAGGGGCTGAAGCATGTATTATGCCACCCCTGGGAAGCCCTCCAAAATGACACCACAGGTCTGCTACTGCAGCCTGGGTAAGGTGGTGCATGCACCCCTTACTGTGGTATAGGCTACCTATATCACTACCATTGCACACACATATAAACCTAAAAGTCACTCCTATGGCAGGCCTTACCAATCCTGAAGGCAGAGTGCTTGGTTTTTATGTGAGAGGGTGCCCCTGCATGAGCAGAGCCCCTCTGCAGCATTCGGAGTCAATCCTCTGATGCTGTTTGTGGTACAGCCTGACCATATACTCTTAAGTGCATTATATCCTCGCGGTACAATGCTAACTTTGGACTGGCTGCACCAAAACATGTCGTGTTTGGTGTCAAACATCTTGGAATACTACCCCCCCCACCAGTCCTGGCAGCGGGGGTAGCATTCCACCCTTCTAGAGGGAGAGACATGTACACACCGGCCTACCCGGTAACTTCTTTACAGAGCCCTGGCATCACAAAATGGATGCCGCTGCCACAGACACGGGTCTGGCCTCCTCCTGCTGACTGAAACTCCGGCAGGGGAGGCCTGGACAATAGGTTTCCTGTCGCAGGGAGGTGTCACCACCTTCCCAGACAGGATAATGTGTATTGGGGCTGGGCGGGAGCACTCTCTGGTGCTTTGAAGTCCTGCACTGGGGGCACACTTGGTGTCCCTGTGCATATGCCAGTTCAAACCGGTTGCAGGGGCTACCTGCCCCTGCTCTGGTGCGAAACTGGACAAAGGGAATGGGTGTAACCACCCCTCTTCCCTGACCCTCCCATAGGTGGGTCCCCAGAGTATGTCCAACCCCCTAACTTAGTATAAGTATGGAACCCCAGTCCTTAGGACTTTGGATTACCCTGGACAAAACTCTGAAGCCGAATCCTGGACCTTCGACGCTCTACTTTAAGATTAGAGGACTGAAGAATCTCCCTTGGGGTCAAGGAGTGACTCCCCTGCTTGGCAGGCACCTAAGAAGCAATTGTCCAGTCTGCATCGCTGAAGCCCCCGTCGGACGCCGAAGTCTTTGCATCACCAGAGGTAGATTTCCAGACTTCCCCGAGGCTGCCCTGAGTCTCCAGCGAAGCGGAGGCCCGTAGCTGTCGTGGGTAATGTGGAACCGTGACCCCTGGACACCAAGAACTTTAGCAAGTGCATCCTCTTCCTGGGCTCCCACAAAGTTGTGCTTTGGGCTCCGAGTAGCCCCCGCCTCCAGCACCGACTGCACCGAAGATCACTGGTCTCCACTTCACAAGTGTCCTGTGAGCCAGCTCCAAGTGCGTCCACTCGAGGCTCCTTCACGGTCGCTAGTCCGTTGGCTAGTGGGCCCTCCCGAAGGTAACTCTTCTTCTGCTTGGGCTTTCCTGGTTGCTCCAGAGGTGCCCTGACTTACCCTCGTTGGGTGAGTCCCCCAGACCTTGCTGGTCTGCATCAACGTCCTTTCTTTGTTTCCACGTGACTTGCCGTTGCCAAGGCCTGTTGGGTCCAATCCGGTCGCCGACACCCCAGCAATCGACAGACGTCGTGGGACAACTCGAATCCAGCTCCTGGTTGTCGTCGACGCCTCCTGGACCTCGTGGCTGAAGAGTCAAGATGACCATCAACCTACCTGAAGCACCCGACATCGGTGGGCATCTGCTCATCGCCTTCCTGGTCACTGGCTAGTGACCCAGACTCTGTCCCCTCTGCTTTCAAGTTCCTCAGATCTTCGATCCACCCTTGGATCCACCCGAATACTTTCGACTTGGCCGCCAGCAGCACTTTGCAGCAGATCGCCCTTGAAATCGACGACGAAACCCGACCCCGAAAGACACCTATGCACCCGGCTTCCCTGGGTGAGGTAACTCGAGTACTCCGGTGCTCCCGTGGGTATTGACTCTAGAACTGCCTAGTTCTAAAGGGGTTTGCTCCAAGTCCCCCTCTAAGTGTCCTTTTTCTTTAAAACTCCAACCGCGACATTCCCCATAGAAGTCAACGGCGGCTCGTGGCTGTGTTCTCACACTGCACGCGTCCCCCGTGGGTCCCCTGTGTCACTACCTTGGGTGGTTCCTTGAGGGCCAAGCACTTCTACAGGCTCTAGGCCTTGTGTCTAGCTCAGTCGTGGTTCTTGTACCACTTTATTGGTATATGGTTTGGTACGCCCCTAGGGCTCTAACGTGTATTTGTGCTATTACTGTTGATATTTGACTTGTAACTTATGTACTTCGAACTCTAGCCTCATAAAGAGACTAGAGGGGTGTGTTTAAGACTAAATACATATATTTTAAATATATACCTGGTGTGGTCCTCTTTCATTTGGTCACTCAAGAGATTATAGAATGGTAAAACAAGCTGCTTTACATTCCTTCAAGACTTAGCCTGAAGGCTGCTCTCCATAGCTACCACTAGGATAGCTTTCTATAAAGGTTGTCTTTAACCTATCTCCAATAAGGGGTTGTTTGGACTGGTGCAAGGTGCCCACTATAATTAGTGGACAGCATATACCAGGCCAACTTCTCACACTGGCAAGTTAACCTACTTGCTAGGCCCAAACCTTCCTTTTTATTACATATAGGTCATCCCTAAGGTAGGCCCTGAACAGCCCATGGGCAGGGCCCAGTGTATTTAAAAAGTGGGACATGTACTTTTAAGTTTTACACGTCCTGGCAGTGAAATACTCTTAAATTCATTTTTAACTACTGAAAGGCCCATCTCTCCCGTAGGATAACATGTTATGTTATGTTAATATGTCTTGTATAGTGCACAGCTGCCCCAGCAAAGAGGCGTTCCAGCGCTGAAGCAGAACATAGAGGCTAGAAGTCAGAGAGAACATTAGGCTACAGGGAAGAGATGGGTTTTAATGGCTTTACGAAAGGCCAAGTAATTCTCCATGGCGCGAATGGAGTATGGTAGGGAATTCCAGAGCTTGGCAGCCAGAAGACAGAAAGAGCGTCCGCCCGACCGTACCCTCCTCATACGAGGCACCGTCGCCAGATGTTGTCCAGTAGAGCGGCGCTGGCGCTTAGGGTGGTAAGGTGACAGCAGATTGGTCAGGATGGCTGGAGAGGAGAGTTCAAGGATTTTAAATGCCGTACAAAGGACCTTAAATTCCACTTGGTTGGCAACAGGAAGCCAGTGCAGCCGACGGATAGCCATAGAGGTGGGGCAGGTTCTGGGAAGGCCCAGCAGGGTTCTAGCCGCCGCGTTTTGGACTCGCTGAAGTCTCAGGGTTTCGATCTTATTCACCCCTGGATACAGTGCATTGGCATAGTCCAGTCTTGATAGGATGGAGGCCTTGATGATCATTTGCCTGACTGGTGGGTCAAAGAACCCGAGCAGCGGTTTAAGCCCCCTAAGTAAGCCAAAACAGGTCCCCACGACTTTTTTGGTTTGGTGCTGAAAACTGAGACCAGAATCTACCCCGACTCCAAGATCTTTCACTACCTGCTTAGGAATAGGTGCACAACCCAATATGGCTGGCCACCACCCGTCCCCCCATAGCTCTTGATGGTTGCCCACCAGCAGGACCTCTGACTTGCTGGAGTTCAATTGGAGACAATTGTCAGTCATCCACTCTGCAACAGCCGTGAGATCTTCCCGAAACTTAAGTGCTGCACTCCCAGAGCTGTCGGAGAGGGCTACCACTAGCTGTGAGTCATCAGCATATGATACGATGGTGAGCCCTCTGCTCCGAGCCAGGGCTGCCAGGGGTTGAACGTAGAGATTGAAAAGCAAAGGGCTCAATACGGAACCTTGCGGGACCCCTTGCTTATTGGCATGAGATGTAGAGGCGAACGGGGGGCTATAACCTGAAAGGTCCTATTTGAAAGAAAGGAAGCACACCAGGTCAAAGCTGAGCCCACCACACCTGCTTCTTGTAACCTACGTAACAAAATCTGATGAGACACCGTGTGGAATGCGGCGCTGAGATCTAACAAAACCAGCGCCGACGTATGTCCCTCATCCAGTGCGAGCCTAAGTTGTTCAGTAACAGCCAAGAGAGCAGACTCCGTGCTATGACCTGAGCGAAAGCCATTCTGAGAGATATCCAGACACAGGGGCGGCTGGTGACATTTGAAAGTGGTGAGGCGTAAAATGATTGGCATACTGCACCGTTGCAAGCGAGCGTAGCGAGCGAGCCCGAACCACCATAAGGGGGGTTTTGAAAAAAGAGAGGAAAAATGGTGCATTTTCAAGCAAATTTGAGAAAGCAGGAAGGTTAATAAAGCAATTGTGAAAGTGCAGTTATTACATTAATAAACAGATGTCATATAATATAGGTAGCTGCTTATTCAGTATATCCACAGTTTGCATGCAGCTCTTAGATGACAGTTAATAGCTCACTGTTGTAAGTTAGGATTTTAACTTACAAACTGCAAGTAACAAAAGGATTTCTCTGACAAAACAAGCAGTGACTGACTGACCTATTTACATCATGTGCATTTTGTGATCTGCATCAGGTACATGTTCTTGGCAGCAGGCACATTAACCTTCTGCACTACCTTTTCATCAGACGTGCTATAATGTGATGCTGACGAATTGCACACGTTACACAGAAACACGTAGATACCAAAACAAGCAGACACCTGCCAACTCCCGCCACACAAACCAGCAACACACACACATATGCATACAAGCACGCCTACATACATGCATACACGCCCCAAGCAAATCCACAGCTCCACACACAGAAGCCTACACTTACAGACCTCTAACACCCACTCCACACCGGCCAAACAAATCGATGCACACAGACCACCCAGCCACAAGCCCACACATTTCAAATACTGTAAATGCCTAGCCCTTGGTGGGTGTGAATACACGTCGTGAGAACTTATAATGACTATATAGTTGGTCTGGCTGGCGCAGGCGCCGCTTTACTGCCTGGCCTCGACTGTGTGTGTGTGTGTGTGTGTGAGTGAGAGAAAATGATTCTTGCTTTTTTTTTAAATGTGAATAGATTTATTGATGCAAGTTTGGTACTGCGTGGGTCAATGTCCAGTGTAGAAATCAGGCACAATCCACCCCACAGTTCTCTTTGGAGGCCCTGTTGAGCTCGGATTTGGAGGGTGATGCACTGCGACAGCTAAAAGTTGGATTGAGTTTCAGCCGCTAAGGTTATGCATGGGTACATCTCCAACCAGGAGCAGGCATTCTGGGGCCCCAGAAAGGTTGTCAATGTTTGTGGATGTTTCACAAACTCGTCTGTGCCCCATTCCCACCCTCGAAACAGTCAAAGATCTACTCCTTTCAAGGGCCTATCTATTTCCAGGATGAACATGGGAAGGGAAGCTCCCCAAATCTGTTAGTTGTGTAGAGGGGAAAGGCGTTCACCATCAGGAACCCTGTGCAGAAATCAAATAAATAGAAGTGCAATTGCACTCATGCAAAAACATTTTTGCACGTGCAATTGTGCACTATGAGGAATTACATTAAATTATTTGCATGAACTTAATAGGAACTCACAAGTCCTTAAGTCCCAGGTTTCCAGGACTACTGTTGTAATAATGACATAATATTACGTAACGTGTCATAACATAATGACACTACACGTCACCAACATCTCATTTGTGTATGATGGCGTAGGGACATGTAGTCCTGTTTTATAATGAAGTAAACTGCGTCTGGTTCCAGGCCCTGTCCTGTCTTCAGTGGTTCTCCAGTGCCCTGAGACAGCGTGAATGGAGTTGCAGCCGCTGTGTTCTTGCAGCAGGCCTTATCAAAGACCAGAAATACGCAGAGGAAACCTGTGTGTTTGCCGGTTGTCTGGATGTCAGGAGGAAGTTAAGCTTCCCTAATTACTAGTTTCTTGGTGTACTGTCTTTTTGGCTTTAACATTATGGCTTACAGGATGACTTCTCCCTTGTTGTATCCAAGCCTTTATTAGTTTCCATTGCTCTTTTGTGTTTTGAGCAATCCTTTTTAAACAGGGGTCTCCTGGAAACTGCGAAGTTGTTCGTTGGTTTGCCGCAGCCCTGCACTTTTGTGCTTGCTGTCTCAAGTGGCTACTGGTAGTCTGACCATTTTTGACTTGCCAGTTCATGGCTTACTATTGTGGCCGTATAATGCAGGGGGGGTCCTAGAGAGAACCAGGAAGCTCGGTCCCTGCCAAATTTTCAGGATATTCACACAGTCAGTAGCTATCCTAAAATCCGACGTCGCAACAGCCCTCTTGGACTCCTACTGGACACCCCTGTTCATCACTCACCTTGACCTACTTGTCCACTCCGCTCAGCAGATATTCTAGTTCTCTTGTATTCCCGTGTTCATTACTGCACTGCCTTCCCTTGGCACGCTCTCCCTTCTTTGACTTCCCTCACTTGATCCCTTTCTATTCAGGCCTTTCCCCCTTCTCATTCTCTTTTTCACTATTCCGCTTACGCTTAATATTCATTTGATGGGTATTTGTTTTAATTTCTTGTATCTTCTTATTTTTCTATTTTAATGTAATGATCCGTATGTTTCCAGATGCCTGTTAAATGCCTCGTGTTCGTTCCCAGGTGTTTTCTCTCTCAATGCATCTCAATCTTTCTTTTTCCTTCTCAGAAAAGGCATTTAATTCCTCTGTATGTTTCTTCTTAGTCACAGGGATTTGTTTTTAAAGTTGAGGTTTTGCATAAGAGCAGAGCGACACCTCCCACTGGTTATATCAAAGCCAAAAGGATTCCGGGGTTTCTCCTAGTGACATCATTGCGGTTTGACTATACAAAATCCTAGTGTCAGTCAGCATGTTCTTTTCTAAAGCTTTTTTGGGCTAACCCGAACAAAACCACAAGATGGCAGTAGTGTAATATACATTGTAGATCTCGTGCATATGTCCCCCTACAAGCTGCAACCAGCGAGGCAGGAAAGTAACTTCTTCATGGTCCTGTTCTGATACAGACAGCTCGAATAACTAGATCTCAGTACCCCATGTCTCCTTTTGTTTTCAAGCAGTGTGTAAGCTGGAACACTTTTTGGACAGTTCTAGGATTCTAGTACATGACTCCAGTCCTTTCCCCAAGAGGCATCTTAGACAATCACATCCCTCCTCCTATCCCTAATTCAACCTCGCTCAAACGTCAAACCGACCCCAGACCCAGGGGCCGGGGGCCCCAGTCCAGAATAATTTATTCTTACTTTTAAAACAAAGATGGATCACAGCTCACTAGTGGATGACGTAGTTTGTACAGTACACAGTCAGTCACCACGACGAGCGGAGCGGAGCAGGCGCAGCCAGAGTCCAGAGAGAGACACCCACACTCAGTACAGTACACCGCCACAGAAGACAGTGCGCACCTCACGCAACGACCATCAGTGCGCACCTCACGTCACGACGAGTCACGAGACATAAGCCACACCACAGTGATTGGCCATAGTTGCGTGGCAGCGGCGGCACCCAATGGTGCTTTGTTTGCAGGCTGCCCTGGCTGCGCGGTGTCTCTCAGCCAATCCAGAGACGCTGCATTAGCAGTGCCTGGATTGGCTAGAGCACGGATAGGGCTCGCCCATACGAGAGACCGGGGGCTGCTGCATGAAGCAACCCTCGGCCTCTCGTGTCCCCCTCCCTCCCTCTCCTACAGTAGTGGCTGGCTGGCTGAGACAGTGCGCATGTTCGGGCTGGTCATAAAAATGACCAAGCCACACTCTAGCATGCGCAAATGTCACAACTTGTCAATCAAAACAGTGCTCGCCCCCGGCCCCACCCCCTTCATAGGCCCAGCGATTGCCTCAGGGGTGTTCCGACTCTCGGCCGTGCAGAGTGACTGTGAGTCAAGTCAAGCTTGTCTGAAGCTGAGCGTCGGCGCGTACGCGGTGAGCTATTGCAATTCAGAATTCATTGCTTGCAGTTGCACCGTCCGCACCACACACCGCACGGTTAGTGGGGCAACGCCCCAGCGCCCCAATGGGCGCACCGCGCCTGTCCAGACAGCTGTTTTCTTCCAGAAATCTGGCGAGAATGGAATGGACGTAAGTCTCAGTAATCTTGCCAATCCATGGGAGGAGGGAGATCGAACGATAATTTTCCAATTTAGCAACGTCCATAGCAGGCTTCTTAAGCAAAGGAATCACCTTTGCTCGCTTCCAGGAGTTAGGGACAGTCGCACTGGACAGAGAGTTATTAATAACCTGTCTTAGAGGTGACAAGAGCAAAGGTAGTGATCTCATAAACTGGTCAGGTTTGAGAGGATCGGAAGGGGAGCCTGATTTGATTGGGATTGCCTTATTATGGTTTCTAAGTGTAATTACAAATGGGAAGAAATGAGACCCCCAAATTTGGTGTCTCTGGAATACATGTCTGGGGTGGGTGACAGCTGGCTTCCTGCTTTCCCTCTAGACAGCCACACACAAAGGAAGGGTAGGTGTGACTGAGTGGTCATCTGCATGCTGATGGATCATCCTGAGCAGAATGGGAGAGATGAGCTCACACTTCTACCTGAAAAGGCTGTGTCCTGTCCCCACACAAAGCGTTGCATACTCCCCTATAGTGACTCTGGACCCAGGACCGGAAAGAAAGGGACTCTGTGCACTTTAAAGCATCTCTTTGAAGTCTCCCCCACTTCAAAGACCCAACTGGGTATAAGTACTTGACCTCTGACACCAACAAATCAGAACACTTCTGAAACTGAGGCCATTCTACCAGGAAGAAGGACTGCTGTGCTGCCAGGAGTGACTGCCACTTTGCTGAACTGCTTTGCTGTGTTGGCCTGCTGCTTCTTACCTGGGAGTGAGAAGGACTGGACCTACATCTTTACATCCCACAACCTAAGTATCTCCAAGAGCTTGTTGGCTTGCCTCTGTTTCTGAAGTCTCAGGGACATCAAAGACTTCATTCTGCAACCTGCAGCCAGTACCTAAAGTCTGCCTGGTGTGAGTCCTGCTCTGCCAAGTTGTGCCAATCCAGTACTGGGTTCTTGGAACTGAGCGTCAGTGTTGCAACCCAAGTAAATCCATGCATCGACGAGGTTGCGCCAATCGAAACTGGCACATTTCCTTCAAAACCGAAGCGTTGTCAGTGCTGCATGAACCGCAGACACTGCATCGCTGACAGCGTGATTCATCGTCCCCTGATTCTGACGCATATCCAACTTTGCGCGGCTTGGCACCAATGCATAGCTTTGTGCTGCGCGCATTGTCTACAGCTCAGCGATTCGACGACAACGCAACGCCTCAATGTTCATCACATCTTGACTCTTTACGCATATTCGACTTTGCGCAGCTCGTAACAGACGCATTGCCCCTTCTGCAAGATCGGCAGCGAGGCATTGCATCCTTTGCTCCACGCATCGTCCTCGACGCATCCAACGTACTGTTCAGCGGGCCAAGGCTGGCCCCTGTATCTGACCCGTGCTCCATCGCGGTCATCCTGAACTTTTGGATTTGCCACGTCAAGCACAGCCAAATAGCCCCGGTTGGCGCTAGCTGCTTTTAAGCACTACAGAACTGTTTATTCTTTGAAAATTCAGAACTTGACTTCTGATTATTATATTTGTCGTTTTGGTCTTGTTTACCTATTTTCTAACATCGGTGATCAGCGGTGAGGATAGGACTTACAGTACATACAGTGATTGGTGTGCACTATTACCCATATCTCAGACCAATTTAAACCTTTTAAGATCCTACCTTATTGGCATTTTAAATTTTTCTCAAAATCATGTCTCTGTCTGGAGAAGTAGCATCTGCTCCTGTAAGGATGGATTTTGAGCTGGCCAAGCTGGAAACCTACACTGTGGCCCAGCTGAAGGATTTCTGCACAGAGTCTGAGCTTTCCACAAAGGGCTTCACAAGGAAGGTGGAGCTGGAAAAGGTGCTGAGAGCCCGGGCAGAAGCTTGCAATGCAGAGCCTGTGACCCCAGAAGAGGATGAGCAGGATATTGAGGGCGATGAGTAGTTGATCTGAGATTCCCTGGAGAATCTGGGACTGCCTTTAGGACGGGGGCCAACAGCCTGCAAGAGAGATGGTTCCCCCAGGGCAGGAAGCAGTCTGTCCTTCAGAGGCCCCTCCCCAGAGGAGCAGGAGGACAGGAGAGAGGAGAGAGAATTCAAATTGGAGCTCACTAAGCTCAACTTGGAGGAGAAAAGATTGGCTGAGCCTGAGGGAGCTGGACATGAAGGTCGGGAGGGCTCAATCCAGCCAAGGTGGTTGGCAGCATTTCTTTACTGTCCTCTGGTACGAGGGTGCACATTCCCAAGGGTCTGGTGCCTGATTATGGAGTGGGTGATGACATAGACAGATGGGTTGAGGCTTATGAGATTGTTTTGCAGATGCACAAGATCCCTGAGGGGATTTGGGGGGCAAATCTGTGGAAGCATATCCCTGCTGAGGGGAGGGACCCCCTATTGGCCCTAGTGGGGAGTGACAGCTGAGGTATCCCACCATGAAGGAAGCCCCAATCAGGAAATATGGTTTGACCCCAGAGAAGTACAGCTAGAAGTTTAGGGACAGTTTGAAACTATCCCCACGGACCCCACAGGGGAGGATGTGGCCGACCTGGGTTGATTGTGTTGATTCGTTTTGTAAGGCACTGGATGGCTGGTGAAGGGCAGTGATGTGTAAGATTATCAGGGGCTGTACAACTTGATTGTAAAGGAGCACATGTTTAGTCTTTGTTTTCCAGATCTGTTCCAGCATTTGATTGACAGTAAGCTCTCTGACCCCATGGAGCTTGCTAAGGAGGCGGACTGCTGGGTCAGCACTAGGGTCCATAAGAAGGTATCTGGGGGGATCACCACAAGGGTGGGCAGGGTCGTCACCAGAAGAGGGGGGGGGCAAAAAGATCAAAGAGTTATCTAAAGGGCCCCAAAATAGTTCTGAGGGTCAGGGTCCCCACCCCCCTGGTGAAAAGAAAAAGAAGTGGTTCCCTGATAGTACATCTGCAGGGATGGCACCCCTTAAGTGCTTTGAGTGCCAGCAGGAAGGGCACTACAAGGGAGATGCCAAGTGTCGCAAGCGGGCACAGCCCCCACTGGTGGTCAGTCACTGTGGCTGGCTAGTGTAGAATTTGGAGAGGAGTTTGTCCTAGCTAGTGGTGGGGAGAGAGTTGAGGTTACCCTAGTGTCACTGGGTGATTGAGAGATGGTGCCCACATGCCTAGTAATACTAGGAAGTACAGGCAGTGGGTCACTATTAATGGGCAGAGGGTGGAGGCTCTGAGAGACACAGCAGCCAGTATGACTACCATCCGGTTGTCATCTGGTGTCCACAGAGTAGGTAGTACTTACTGTGTTCCACCAAGCTGTTGCTGCTGACAGCTGTGAGAGTCACTACCCAGTGGCTCCCTTTGAATGGGGGGGGGGTCTCGGGTTCCTTCAGAGTAGCTGTGGGTCGTCCATGCCTGTGGATTGTCTGCTGGGCAATGACCTGGAGCATAGCGCCTGGAAGGAGGTGGAGCTCAGGTACCACTTGGAGATGTTGGGGTTGCCTGAGTGGGTGTGCCTGACCACACAGTCCATTGCAGCTCGAGAGGGTAGTCAAGAGGACCTGGAGCCCAGAAGAATGGCCCTGGTACCTGCTGAAAAGAGGACGAGCAAAGGGTGTGGGAAACCTGCTCCTGAAACCCCCCATCCCCCCGGTCCAGGAGGAGGCTGACCCTGAGGGGGATGCACTGGAATCTACAGGGGAGGATATGGCTGAACTGGGGAACCATCCTGAGCTGTCCAACTGGCAGCAGGAAAGGGATCCCACCAGGGAGGAGTTCTGCAAGGTGCAGTAGGACTGCCCTACTCTTGTGGGTCTTCGACAGCAGGCTGTGACCCAGGCAGCTGGTAATGCCTCTGGCAAACACCTGATTTACTGGGAGAATGGTCTCCTGTATAGTGAGCCTAAGGCTCCTGAGCTTGGTGCAGCATGTGTGTTGGTGGTACTCCAGCGCTTTAGGACCTTCCTACTGGGTTTGGTTCATGATGTGCCACTGGCAGGTCATTTGAGGCAAGACAAGACCTTTGACAGGCTTGTCACACACTTTTATTGGCCTCAAATGCATTCTGTAGATCCTGTCCTACCTGCCAGGCAAGTGGCAAGTCAGGGGGAAAATGCAAGGCCCCTGCAACTGTTGTAATTTGGCAGCATTTAAGTTAAGCATTAGCTGAAGACAGCCTGTATTTAGAGGCTAAATTGTCCGCTTTGTGGAATCCATTTTGTATTTCTGGCAGCCATTTTGGCTGCCATGTGCTACCATGTGCTCGCCATGTGCTCTGTCCTACCTTCCTGTCAACTGCTCTTGAAATCTGCCTAGAGACAAGTTATATTTAGTTCCTCTTGCTTTGCACATGCTCAGTTGAGCTTGCAGCTGTTCCGAGTTTATAAATGTCAGGATGTGTCTACTAAAAGTAGAAACTGTTAGCTCCACCCACTTGTCGACTGTGCATTCTCTGTATGACCTTATATGTACCTAAAACCAGCATTGTGTTAGTACCGCCTTCATTTGAGCCCCAGTGTGCTACTTCATGCATTACTGAAGGGTGATGTGTGTGAATGTAGCTCCACCTCATGAGGTTTAATAAACTCTGTCTTTTCTATTTCCAGTTTCTGTGCCAACTTCTTCCTAAGTGTCTGAGGACTCTGTGCAGAGAAGGGAGAACCCCTAAGCACTGGTAGGCCTTGCTGAGGCTCACCACAACAAATTGGCGCTTCCAACGTGGGACTCATCAGCGACTCGGATGCCCGAAGGACTGGTCGCGACGAAGGATTGGAATCTCGCTTTTGGACGCGATCGCTGCCTGAGGAGACCTGAGTCTTGGCACCCACGGCGTTTTTCCTTTCTTTCTGATCTGACCATCCCGGCGGCGCCGGTCCTTGACTGAGATCTCTTCTGTTGATTCGCCGTGCAGTGACCATTTGGTCGATTTGAGAACTTGGCAGTTGGAACCTGGACACCATTTGATTGGTAAGAGCCGTTTTGCGGCACTTGCTGTTGGTTTGATACCTTTGATTGGTAAGGTAGTTTTAGTAACACTTACTGTGGCTTTATTTGTATGATTGGCCAATTTTGGAATCTGTTTTGTAATTATATATGTATTGCAATACATATAGGCAGGTAATGAGGAGAATTTTCTCTATTTAAAATTGTTTGAACAGCGCAACGTACGAAAAGTACCTTAAGCGCTACTTTGATTATAATACTGCATCTTTTGCACTATTTTTTGGCATGCCTGTTTTCAGCACACTTCGTAGGATGTGTTGCTTTTGTAGTGGTACCAATTTGAGACTTGACGAAGCACAACCAGCCCCCCGGAGGGGACGCCTAATAGGGATATGTATATTAAGTATGGTATTTCTTCTATAATGTACTGCACGTTATGGAACAAATATACTAGTAAAGATCCTGAGTTGCGTTGGCCTATGTATGGGTCATTTGATTTGCGAAAAATTCAGTATGTGGAACAATGTATGTTTAAACGAAAGACTAGGCAAGATATGTTTGAATGTGTGCGAATGTGGGAGAAAGAAGTGCGTGAGCGAATGAAGCGTGAGCAAGCCTTGATTGACAAAGAACAGCGAAAGACCATTTATGCGAAAGCATTAGAGTTAAAAAACAAGGAGATGAGAGAAATTAAAGAGAGGGAAGATAGGGAACGCCATTTACAGGTGACTGGCCAATACGCTGTTAGGCAGCCCCTTTATCCTATCCTTAATAAACCGCAAGATGATTTCTTGTTATTAGATCGTTCTCCACCTCCGTATATTTTTTCTTCTGCTCCTCATGAGTCAGATGAGGACTCTTTTTCAGACCAGGACAAAGCTCGAGAAACTCGTTCCATGTTATCTGCTGAGCGTGCATCTGACATCAGATCTACTGCGCGTAAAGCCGTTCGTAGTACTACCAGTGCTTCTGAACTTTTAGATAGTATAAAAGGATGGCAGGAAAGGGAGCAAATATATTTTACCGATACATTTGCTGCAGAGGTTATTGAACGATTTAGGAAGTATTCGGTAGAAATGGAGCCCGATGATGTAGCAACTGATTGTAAACGATTACGTGACGGTCTTTTTGTCTTCTCCCAGGTGGCTGACACAATCAGACGCTTGGTTAAACTGCGTGTTGAAGCAGCCCGTTTGCAAGAGGAGAAAAAGGCAGAAGAAACAGCTGCACTAGCATCTCAGATCAGCATGGCACAAACTTCTACTCCTGAAACAGATAAGAATGCTGTAATTCATGTGAAACCCATGCGGGAAGCCGCGCCTTTATATGTTCCTCCTAAAGGAACGGGTACAGAGGATGATAAGACTTCTCTTAATGCGAAAGGGTACTTTATTTATAATTGGGTTTACACTCCTTGGAATAGAGCAGATGTTATGGCCCTTAAAAATGCATTGCCTGACACGCGAAAGAATCCAGCAGCCTTTTATGAGGAAGTTGAGGGTGCAATCAGCTCTTGTACTATGACTTTGTCGGATATTGATTTGTTTTTTGGATTAATATTACCACCTGATATGTGGAGAACTGTGCGCAAAATAGATGATAATGCGACATTTGGAGCATTGTGGAAAGATTTAGAGCGGTTAGATGAAGATAGAGAACCTGCACAGAAACCGTGTCAGTTAATTTTAAATCTTCCGGCAGCTATATTAGTTAAGTTAAAGACGATCATTCCCCCTAAAAAGATAGATTGGACAGTGCTAGCGTCTTGCAAGCAAAAGGTAGATGAATCAGTTTCTGACTTCTTCACACGCTTTGAAGAAGCATTTCACGATTTTAGTGGCCAGTCATTGACAGATGACACGGGTAGGCATCTGTTTGTCGATAAATATGTCGCAAACCTTTTGCCAGGAATAGCTAGTCGCTTAAAGGCCAGTGAGAGTTCATGGACTACATCTTCTCCGGTTTCTCTTTTAACTATGGCCCAGTATTATGAGCGGCAAGAATTAGAAGCCAAAGGTAATGAGGACAAAAAGTCTAAAGAGTTGAAAACAAAGGTTATGTTGGCTCAAGCTTATGGTCCGCCTTCTAGAGATAATGATAGAGGTGGACGTGGATCTTATGGTTCGTCCTTTCCTTCCTCTGCCCGTTCGAATTTGTCTGTTGATCAGTGTGCGTACTGCAAAAAATTTGGACATTGGCTTTCTGATTGTCCAGTGCTGCGTGCTCAGCAGAATCTACGTGGTCGGGGACAAATGAGAAATCGTTCAGGATATCAAGGGCCTAGAGGAAGCGCGAATGATCGTGCTCGGTTTGATGCTAATACACGTGGGCAGAATGGGTTTAACACTTTTGATAGAAGGAACCAATATCAAATGTCTGACTATGTGCCCTCTGATTTTCAAGATTCTGCTTATGCATAGGATTGCCTAGGATGGGGTAAGGAATCAGTTGAAGTTCCAGTAGATCAGAGGGGTCCCTATGTTACAGCACATGTTTTGGGTTCTACTGATCAGTTTCTGGTTGATACAGGAGCTACTCGTAGCGCCTTGTCTAAACAATTGGTTCCAAGGGCTCCCCTGTCTGGCTTAACCATTACATCGATAGGTTTCGATGGAACACCTTCCCTTAGCCCATTGTCACAACCACTTGCATTCAATGTTGATAAGTTTACTGCTCCATGTCCGTTTTTGCTTTCTCCAAACACACCAGACAATATTTTGGGTCTTGATATGCTTAAATATTTCAGGGCTACGATAAGGTGTTCTCCGGAAGGAGTACGGGTTATTTTGAATGACAACTACCCTATGATTGAGAGATCTTGTATTGTTAAAGAGGACATTGCACTAGCCTCACTCCCTAGTACTTTGTGGGCTACTTCGGATACTGATGTAGGGCAAATGGTTATTCCACCAGTACATATTAGTGTCAAGGAGGGCGCTTTATTGCCAAGACTGCCTCAGTATAAAATTTCTCGAGAAGGAGAAGAAGCACTCACACGTATTGTACATGATTTAATTAAGGTGGGGGTTGTGGAAGAAGTTCCTTACAATATTTGCAATAGTCCGATTCTTCCCATTTTGAAAAAAGATACTGACACTAGGATTTATAGATTTATTATCGATTTGAGAGAAGTCAACAAGATTGTAGTACCACAGTACCCTGTAGTCTCTGACATAACGACATTGCTTACCCTAGTCCCTCCAACAGCAACTACATTTTCTGTAATTGATCTGAAGAACGCTTTCTTCTCGATTCCTATTCATCCTGATAGCCGATATTTGTTCGGTTTCACTTTGAATAATAGATCATACAGATTTTGTAGAGTTCCTCAAGGCTATACTGAGAGTCCTAGTATTTACAGTCAAGCATTGAAGAGACAGCTTGATTCCTTTACCTTGCCTAAAGGAGTGGCTCTCATACAATATGTCGATGACATCTTGTTGGCAGCCGATACACCTGAGCAGTGTGAGAAATGCACTTTGTCTTTGCTTTCTTTTCTTGCTACACACCACCATAAAGTATCACGAAAGAAATTGCAATATTGTAGACCGAAGGTGACCTATTTAGGACACCTTCTGTCTAAGGAGGGCCGTGCACTGACACCAGATCGCATTCAAGCAATTTTAGACACCCCAGTACCTTCCACGCAGAAAGATGTCCGTGCATTCATTGGTCTGACTTCGTTTTGCAGGCAATGGATAATGGGTTTTTCACACATTGTTAAACCCTTGCTAGCACTTTTGACTAAAAACACTCCGATCCCCCTTCCATGGACAGATGAATGTCAAAATGCTTTTTGTCAGTTGAGACAAGCTCTTTGCTCTGCACCAGTGTTAGGCACACCAGATTACACGAAGGCTTTTACACTCTATGTACATGAGAAAGAAGGATGTGCATTGTCAGTTTTAGTACAGACACACGGGGACAAACAGCGTCCTTGTGCATACCTTTCTGCAGTTCTTGACCCTGTTGCTCGTGCATTGCCTGGGTGTTTCCATTCAGTTGCAGCGACGGCTGTGTCCATACGTCAGAGTGAAGGGATAGTTTTGTCACACAAACTGTTGGTGCTAGTACCCCATGCAGTAGATGCCCTTTTGAATCAGACTAAGACTCAGCACTTAACTAGTGCTCGTTTGACAGGATACGAATTGACACTGCTAGCACCTCATATTACCTTGAAAAGATGTGCGACACTGAACCCAGCCACTTTGTTGCCATATCCTGCGACTCAGTCTCAGTCAAAGGAGCCTCACGATTGTATATTCCTTACTGAGGAACAGACAAAGGGTCGCATCGATTTGCAAGATACGCCCCTTCCAGATGTAGATGGGGAACTGTGGGTTGATGGGTCCTGTTTGAAGTTACCAGATGGCACGACTTCAGCTGCTTATGCAATTACCACGCTTGAGACAGTAGTGGAAACAGCTCGCATACCTCAGAAGTCAGCTCAAGCAGCTGAACTAATAGCTTTGACACGAGCGTGTGAGCTTAGCACTGACTTGTGTGTGAACATTTACACGGATAGTCGCTATGCTTTTGGAGTGGTTCATGATTTTGGCCTACTCTGGAAGGAAAGAGGCTTTCTTACATCCCATGGGATGCAGATAATGCACGGAGAGTTAGTGCATAATCTCTTGACTGCACTTACATACCCAAAGAAAGTTGCTATTATGAAGTGTAGCGCACACAAGAAAGTGACTGACAAAATAGGACAAGGCAATGCCTTTGCAGACCGCGTATCCCGTGAGACTGCGATGCAGCGAAGCACTACACCCATGTACGTAGTGAAATCACAAGCTGAGCGTTGGCATGATGCTAGAGAGGAAGTATTGGATATACAGAGATCTGCTTCTGTGGAAGAGCTTGAGCAATGGTCTAAAGAAGGAATATTAGATGATGAGGGTTGTTGGCGTAACAAAGAAATGAATAAGTGGAAATTGCCTGCGGCCTATTTACAACCTATGGTTCAAATGGCACATGGGCTGGCACATGTTGGAGCTCTAGCAATAACTAAATTGCTTACACAAGTTTGGGAGCATCCTGAAATTGCTAGCACAGCCAAAAGGGTAGTACAGTCCTGTTTGATCTGTTGGCAGTATAATCCTGGAAAAGGGACACGAACTCCTACAGGAGGGTTTGCTACACCAACCGCACCTTTTGAAGTTTTGCAGATGGATTACATCCAACTCGAACGCTGCAATAATCTGAAATATGTCCTAGTGGTGGTATGTGCCTTTAGCAAATGGATAGAGGCATACCCTACGAAGGATAATACTGCTCTCACCACAGCAAAGGTGCTTCTAAAGGAGTTTTTCCCTAGATACGGTGTTTGTAAACTTTTGTGGAGTGACAATGGACCTCATTTTATTGGGCAAGTTGTTGAGCATGTCCTGAAAGGATTAGGGATCAAACAGAAATTCCATACAGTTTTCCACCCGCAATCAGCAGGATTGGTGGAGAGGTATAACGCTACTCTAAAAACAAAGTTGGCGAAAATACTGGCTTCCACGTCTCTAAAGTGGCCAGATGCCCTACCTTTGGCATTGTTGTCCATAAGATCGGTGCCACATTCACGATCAGGTCTTACCCCCTATGAGGTGGTGTTTGGGAGACCAATGAACATTTGGGGAATTCCTAAGCCACGCCCCATACATGATGTTCCTTGTGTTCTGATGAATGATTATTTGGCACAGTTAACTGACAGTTTGATTTCTATTCATCAACAGGTTCGAGAAGCTCTTCCTGACAGATCTACAGGTGAGGCCCACGAACTCCGTCCTGGTGACCATGTAATGGTCAAGGTCTTCGACAGATCGAACAGCTTGGAGCCAAGGTGGCGAGGACCAGAGCAGGTGCTCCTTGCGACAAGGACAGCAGTTCGAGTGACAAACAGAAAGAATTGGATCCACAGCACACACTGCAAACGTGTGTCGCCTGCCTTGGTGGAACCTGCTGTGTTGACCGACCATCGAGAGATTCTGGAGACGGAGAAAGGCCAAGCTATCTCACCTGATGAATCTGCGGAAGTCTTCCCGGACCACACGATCACTGGAGTATCCAGATATCAATTGAGACCGAGGAAAGGATCTGCAGTTTTGAAAAAGACTGGTTGAGCTACCACCCTGGGTTAGTGAAACGGAGAGCCATTGTGGCAAGGGGAGGGGGATCAGCCCTGTATTAGTGTAGTGACACCTACTTTGGCCCATGGTGAAGAAATCAGCGGCTGCCCAGGGAGAAGAGCTCCAACGACTGTTTTCAACAAGTTTTCAGAAAGATCAATCATTACTGCTGCTAAAATGAAAAAACAAATCATTTGTGCTGTAGGGTTTGTTGTTGCTATGGTGGCTATGGCAGCAATTACGTGGTACATCGAGAAGGTGGCTCCTGTTCGACAGCTTTTTGTTGCCACTACGCCAGTACCCGTGGAACACCACTACTTTACTCTTCCTTACCATGAGCAAAAGCATCGACAATCTTACCTGAACAATACTTTTATCCAGATGTTGCACTATACTCACAATGCTACAAATACTACCAACTGTTGGGTGTGTGGGATGATACCTGCACATCAAAAGAAAGGAGGAACACCTTTTATTCCTCTTCCATTTTCTCACAATGGTTCTTGTCAAGCTTGGTATGCGCTCTTGTTTGCATATGGAAAGCCTTCAGTAGGTGGGATTATTTTTCAACTTAATAAAGTGTGTTATCAAAATAAAGAAGGTTATCCACAAGCCAAAGGGACTAAATGGGAATGGGAAGAGTATCAACAGGACAATATTTCAACACCATATGTTTTCACAAATGTGAGAATAATAAAGAACATTGGACCTTTTGTGATTTCTGTGACAAAAGCTAAAGCAGATTTGTGTATTTGTAGTGTTGGAAGAATTCCAGTGGGGAGGAGCGAGTGTACTGTAATCCTGACCATTGAAGGTGCCAATAAGAGCACTTTCACAGCCTCGCATAACACGTATTTTGTGTGCGGAAATAACGGATATTATCAATTACCTGTTGGGTGGTCAGGAATCTGTTATGTATCTTTTCTGTTGCCCCCTGTGTTTCTGGCACCTGCATTGTATCACCGTGATTTTAAACTGTACAATGACATTTCCACAAACAGAAATAAGAGGACAATAAGTATGGATGAAGTTGACCAAACCGACACTACCCTACAACAATATGTTGATTTCAACTTGGGCTTATTTTTCTTTGTGGGTGCTGCATTAAACAGCAGGAAAATCCGACGACTGACTCGTGTTGTGGAAGCTGTTACTAATCAGACAGCTATGGCACTTGGGAACATTACAGAAGAACTACAGATTGCAAGGATTGTAGCACTCCAGAATAGGATGGTGCTAGACGTGATTTTGGCTGATCGAGGTGGTGCATGTCGCATCATCGGTAGCAGCTGTTGTGTATTCATACCAGATCACTCACCTTCAGTAAATGACGCAATATCAAAATTGCATAAGATTGCTGCAGAAATTCATCCAGAGACTGGAACTTGGACTATTGCTGGATGGTTTTGGACTCTTGTTTCTGCTTGGGGCTGGAAGCTACTGACTATCCTGTGTGTAATAATTGTAATATTTTTTACATGCTGCGTATGTATCCAATGTGGTCCAATGCTTTGCTCCATTTGCATCTCTGCTTGTATACCTGCCAGAGGGAACATTGCTGAAACAAAGGCCCAACAAATGTTGAATAAAGAGGTGGCCGAAATAATGTTAATAGATGTACGGGATGAATATCTAGATTACCCCAGATAAACGAATGTCTTCAGCCAATGCTGAAAGGGTCGTCTGTTGTAATTTGGCAGCATTTAAGTTAAGCATTAGCTGAAGACAGCCTGTATTTAGAGGCTAAATTGTCCGCTTTGTGGAATCCATTTTGTATTTCTGGCAGCCATTTTGGCTGCCATGTGCTACCATGTGCTCGCCATGTGCTCTGTCCTACCTTCCTGTCAACTGCTCTTGAAATCTGCCTAGAGACAAGTTATATTTAGTTCCTCTTGCTTTGCACATGCTCAGTTGAGCTTGCAGCTGTTCCGAGTTTATAAATGTCAGGATGTGTCTACTAAAAGTAGAAACTGTTAGCTCCACCCACTTGTCGACTGTGCATTCTCTGTATGACCTTATATGTACCTAAAACCAGCATTGTGTTAGTACCGCCT
The DNA here is from genome assembly GCA_963921515.1 of Calotriton arnoldi. NCBI lineage: Eukaryota > Metazoa > Chordata > Amphibia > Caudata > Salamandridae > Calotriton > Calotriton arnoldi. The sequence continues at coordinate 160,364 of CAWUFW010016751.1, read as the reverse complement.
TCATTTGAGCCCCAGTGTGCTACTTCATGCATTACTGAAGGGTGATGTGTGTGAATGTAGCTCCACCTCATGAGGTTTAATAAACTCTGTCTTTTCTATTTCCAGTTTCTGTGCCAACTTCTTCCTAAGTGTCTGAGGACTCTGTGCAGAGAAGGGAGAACCCCTAAGCACTGGTAGGCCTTGCTGAGGCTCACCACAACACAACCTTTTCCAGTCATTATTACCGCTTTTGAGAGGGTGGGTATCAACATTGTTGGGCCTCTGGACCCCAAGACAGCCATGGGCAACATATTTGTTCTGGACTTGTACCATGCCACCCAGAAGCTATCCCTGTAAGGACTATAACTGCACCCGCCATGGCCAGGGCACTGATGAGGATCTTTGCCCACGTGGGTTTCCCCAAGGAGGTAGTATCTGACCAGGATACCAACTTTATGTCTGGGTACATGAAGGCTACGTGGAAGGAGTGTAGGGTAACCTACAAGTTCTCCACTCCTTACCAACCCCAAAACCAATGGGTTGGTTGAAAGGTTTAACTGACCCTTAAAAGGCATGATTCTGGGGCATCCAGAACCCATGACGCATAAGTTGGACGTCCTCCTGCCATGTCTTTTGTTTGCCTACAGAGAGGTACTGTAGAAGGGGGTTGACTTCAGCCCCTTTGAACTTCTGTACGGACACCCTGTGAGAGGACCTCTCAGTTTGGTGAAGGAAGGCTGGGAGCAAGCTCCCAAGAAGCCACTCCAGGATGCAGTTAGCTACATGTTGGCGTTTCATGACCAGACCGCCTGCTTCCGAAAACTCGCACAGGAGTATCTGGAAGCAGCCAGGAGGACATGAAATGCTGGTATGACCAGAATACCACTCTGGTTGAGTTTCAGCTTGGCCAAAAAGTGTGGTTGATGGAGCCCAGGGCCCTGTAGGACCGTTGGTCGAGCCTTATGAGGTGAAGGAGCGCAAGAGTGATGCCACCTACATGTAGGACCTCAAGACTCCCAGGAACCCTTTAAGGGTCCTTCATGTTAATCGCCTCAAGCCCCACTTCAAATGGTCTGAGCTTACCATGATCTTCGTTACTGATGATGGGATGGAAGAGGAGAGTGAACTTCTCCCCGACCTCCTTTCTTCCAAGGAGCAGGATTGGTCAGTGGAGGGTGTGAGCCTCGCCCCTACTCTAACCCTAGATCAACAGAGAGACTGCCACCAGTTGCTGGGACAGTTTGCCTGTCTGTTTTCACTCACCCTAGGAGTCACTGCATGGTGCACCCATGATATTGATACTGAGGACAGAATGCCTGTGAAGAACAACATTTATATGTTATCTGACACGGTGAAAGCCAGCATCAAAGAGGAGGTCACCAAAATGTTGGTGTTATAGGTTATTGAGCCCTCAAAGAGCCCTTGGTCCACCCCAGTGGTGCTGGTCCCCAAGGCTGCCCCGCCAGGTATCAGACCTGAACTCAGGTTCTGTATTGACTACCGTGGGCTCAATGTGGTCACCAAGACTGAAGCACACCCCATCCCCAGTGCTGATGAGCTCATAGATCGGCTTGGATCTGCCAAGTTCCTCAGCACATTTGATTTAATGTCTGGGTACTGGCAGATTGCCTTGAACGAGGGGGCTAAAGAGATGTCTGTATTCTCTACACAAGAAGGGTACTTCCAGTTCCGGGTCATGCACTTTGGGTTGAAGAACGCCCCTGCCACCTGCCAGAGGTTGGTCAACCAGGTCCTGGCTGCATTGGAGAACTTCAGTGATGTCTTCCTAGATGACATTGCAGATTTCAGTTCTAGCTGGGAGCACCCCCTTTGCTACCTCCAGGACGGGCTTTGAGCTCTGCTGAGTGCAGAGCTGACTAGCAAGGCCAGTAAGTGGCAGGTAGGGCAGGGTTCATTGGTCTATTTGGGACACCAAGTAGGAGGCGGCAAGGTGCAGCCCCTCCAGCCCAAAATTTAAACCATTCTGGTTGGGAACCCCCCCAAGACCCAGACAGAAGTGAGAGCCTTCCTAGGCCTCACTGGCTATCACAGGAGATTCGTCAAGGGGTATGGAACCATTTTTGCCCCCATGACAGAGCTGACTTCCAAGAAGCAGCCATGTCACGTGATCTGGACAGAGGCATGCCAGAAAGCTTTTGACACCCTGAAGGAAGCCATAAGCACAGCACCTGTGCTCAAGGCCCCTGACTTCTCCCAAGAATTAATTGTGCAGACAGACGTCTCAGAGCATGGCATAGGGGCTGTGCTCTCACAGCTAAATGAAGAGGGCCTGGATCAGCCTGCAGCCTTCATCAGTAGGAGGATACTTCCCAGGGAACAGAGATGGCGTGCAATAAAAAGGAAAGCCTTTGATGTGATCTGGGCACCTGAGGAAGCTAAGGCCATACCTGTTTGACACTCACTTCCGGGTTCAACGGACCACAAGCCCCTCATATGGTTTATGCAAATGAGGGGTGAGAATCCCAAACTATTGAGGTGGTCCATCACCTTACCAGGAATGGACTTTATGGTGGAACACCGTCCAGGAGCAGACCACGCAATTGCTGATGGTCTCTCCAGGTTCTTCTGCCTTAGTGTAGAGATAGTGTAGAGAACTCCCAAAGGGGCCGGTAGTTCACCCTACTTTCCTCTGGGGGAGGGACATGTGTTAGACCTGGCATCCTTAGCGTAGTTTCCCCAGAATTTTTGCCTTCAGGCCATTTGTTTTGACTGTTTTTTCTGACTTTAAGAATCCGGGCACTTCACCACTGCTAATCAGTGCTAAAGTGCATGTGCTCTATACTTAAAATATGGTAACAGTGGCTAATCCACAATTGGCATATTAGATTTACCTATAAATCCCTAGTAAAGAGCACTACATGTGCCCAGGGCCTGTAAATTAAATGCTACTAGTCGGCCTGCAGCACTGATGGTGTCACCCACTTGAGTAGCCCTTGATACATGTCTTTCCTTCTGGAAACAACTTCTTTTCTCTGGCCAGGGGAAATGCAAGATAAAGTTGGAAGGCAATTCTTCCAAGCTGCCTAAGGGCCAGTCAGACTCGCTATCATTTGACCCAGATGATATTATTCACACGTGGATTTCGTCTCAGAATTCTGTGCCAGCCGTGGCCGAGTATGTCCAGGCCTGGCTCAGGAAAAGCTTTGCGAAGGAGGATTGCAACCTCCTTCAGGCAGAGTGACCTAGACACGGGAAAGTAGCTGAGATGCCGGACAAAGATCCAAAAATTATCAAATTTATTCCAAAGTATTCCTGTGTCCCAAAAAGGGCATTGATAGGTCTTGGCGAGCATCTGAAGATAAGTTGTTAGATTTGTCTGACCCCTTTTACAAAGATTCTTGAACTGGCTTACAAAGATAAAGAATCGTATTCGTTCATAGACCCTGATATCTTGGCAGGCGTGGCCCAGTGGGCCATATGTCAACTGGGCAATTCTAACTGCACGATTTCAGCGGAATAGCGACAATCTATATTAATGCAGATTGATCCCCAGTTGATGAACTGTGGTAAATAGTCGTGAAGGATCTGCAAAGTTTTGTCCTGCCATTCACAGTGCTGGACAAGGCACAACTGTCGTGAAAAAAGTGTTTCAACTAAGTCTGGGCGGTGAACTCCGCTCCGCTCGCAGAGTTTGCAGAGCTTTCTGCACTCTGCGTTACGCGGAGCTCGCGGAGTTCCGAAAAACTCCGCTGTGCGTAGCACAGCGGAGTTTATTCCCACGCTCACGTTCATCAACGTCAAGTTGGCGAGCGTGAGCGAGGAAAATCAACCTCCCGGCGAGATTTTCAACGCGGGGGGCAGATTTCTCATTGCAAGTGGTCACGTATACTTGCGACCGCTCGCGTTGAGAAACCACACGCTCGCTTTGAGAAAGCTGCCGCTTAAGTAAAAATCTACTCGAGCGGCAGAAAGGAAGCAGCGCCCGCTTGCGCTGTGCATGATGCCGTTCGTGATGATTGCACAGTGCGGACAAGCACCTGGCACTGAGAATCACCGCGAAATGCATTTATCTAAAGAAACTCTTCCGCTCCGCGTTGTGCGGCGGAGTTTTGTTTGCACTTCGCGGAGTTCCACGTAGCGGAACTCCGCGACCTCCGCCCAGGCTTAGTTTCGACCTGACCTTTTTGGCAGGGCCCGGCAAAGTCAGGCTGCTTGTATTTCTAACTTCCCCAGTGGTCTTACCCATCATGCCGATGAAGAGGCTGGAATGACAGCTTATGAGGAATTTTCTTCCCTGCCAGGAGGGGTTGCACTAGGTCTACTCGAGGCAGCTTCAGAGGAGGTCCACCCAGTGTAATATTTAAGGTATAGATTAGTCATATTTCTCTGGGGCAGAGTGGAATCTTTTCTACACAATTGGCAGTTGATAACTCAAGATGTTTGAGTTCTGGAGACAACTCAGGGATTCAACCTAGAGTTTTTTGGTACCCTAGTTCAGTGGTCTGCTCCGAAACAACTGAGTTTTCCCTTCAAGAGCAAACTTTTATTGATTCAGAAATTCAGGAGTTATTTAAGAAAGAGGCAACATGCTTATCAGAACCACATCACAAGGGGTATTGCGGCACTCTAGTCATTTGAAAGGAGAAAGGCGGAGGTTATAGGTTGATACTGAATCTTCTAGATTTCAATGGCTGGATTCTGTACAGGCATTTCAATATGGAAGCTATTCATCTATTTAGAGACCTTTTCAACAATCAAGATTGGCTTGTCCGGTTAGATCTCCAAGATGCAAATTTGACCATTCCAATTGTTGTGCCCCCCAGAGTGTTCCTTCGGTTTCAGTGTTCAATTCATGGTTCAAATTTTTTGTTCTCCCGTTTGGCCTTTCATCAGCTCCTTGGTGCTTCACCAAGATAATCAAGCCTGCAGTCGAAGCTCTGTAAGTTAAGGGAGGTTGTTTAATAGCCTATCTGGCTTGAAGACGCTCCACCATTGGTACTGGACACCGACAAAACTAAACAGGGCGGGACTCCTTCCACATACGAACTGCTGGAGATGCATGAATGTCTTCTGCGATCTCACTCACATTCTCTGAAAGTGATCCGCGATCCGGCCTTTCTTGATGTATGTTGGGGACACCCTGGGAGCGTTCATGCCAATGCGACTCCCTCTCACTCCTCCCACCATCCTCCTCCACGACACCAGAGATTCTCCAGACTGCTCTCGCCCATAGCACCGCCTCCTTCACACGGCCCTGGTCACGGCCAAAATATGAATCCTCCGCCAATGGAGGTCACCCGCACCCCCTTCTCAGGAGGACTGGACAGTGGCCATAATCCAAACAGCGTCGCATGAGCATGTTATTTACAATCTGCAGGACCAAACAGAGGTGTTCATGCAGACGTGGGCTCCTTTTTTACAAGTTGATTCTTGAATTGAGAGATACCTCTTCCAATCCCCCCCGATGCGCTCCACCGCGAGGTCCAAGGCCAGTAAACCCGTGCAGACGACTCTCGATGAACACTTGGGGACCCCTGGGCTACACCTCCCTCGACACCCACACACTGCTGCCCTCCCCCCTTCGCTACACCTCCCTGGATCCTTCCCCATTCGTGGCCTCCCCCCACCTGCCTCCGCATGCCCCACCCTTACCCCCTTTTTTCTCTGTCTTTCTTCCTTTCCCCTCCACCCCTTCCCAGCCTCCTCCTATGCCATCTCGCCTCCTTCTTGGTCTCCCCCCTTTCCTATGATCCTCCCCACTATGTCCTTCTCCCATATGTCCCCTTCCCCTTCCCCGCCGCCTCCGCTTCTCCCCTCCACACACCTCTCTCTCCCCCAGACACACAGGTATGTGGACAGGTATGCGGACCTCTTTGATGTGGGGACCCACCGCCGCAATCACCATCATCCTCCACGCACTCTTGCGGGGAATCCATCCTTCGTCTCTCGACGGTGGGCCACGGAACACACTGGCATGGTTCCACAGGGTCCCTTCGATACCTTTCTCCAGCACGCACCCCCCGACCCTACTGTCCATACCACCTGGTTAGCAGGGATGCATCCTCCCCTGCACGGCGGCTGGCAGTCTGGACCCTTGCTCCCCCCCCCCCAAGTGGACCTCTGGTCCATTGACTCTTTGACACCCGATATATAGGGGGATCTCCAGCACTAGGACTATAGGTTCCATTAGTCATATGTGTAACGTGACTTTTTCCCCGTAACCCTCTCTTACCCCATCCCCGCGAATTGCATTGTATTGCTTATTGTTAATGCACCACTGTTCCAAAACATGCATACGCTGTATGGTTTTATTCCAATAAAAAATTATGACACAAAAAAAATAGCCTATCTGGATGATTTTATTACCATGGCTGAAGAGACGACCAAGCAGCGCTTTGTCTGACTTGGGCTATTCTTCTGTTACAAGAGTCAGGGTTTGTAATCAGCATTATCAAATTAGTGTTGATGCCAACCAAATGTATAGAGTTTCTAGGTTTTCAGATGGACTCAGTCTGAGCTCAGTTACAGCTGCGGATGCAGATGATAAAGGACACAAAAAGGGAATTCAGGTCAGCCTTAGCCAAGCAGACCTTGTCATTGAGGCTGTTAGCCCGCATTGTAGGTTTTTGTCAACATCAATGCAGGTGATTTTTCCAGGTCAGTTGCATTACAGATACAGTATCTTCACAGGGGTATTTCGCATTAAGCATCAGGTCGAGTTGTTGACGGAAGCCATGACAGAGTTGCTGTTGTGGCTAAAACATATGGAACACATGGCCATATTTGAATTCTAGCCAGGGCGAATCGAATCAGGTGCCAACAGGCGGGGCTCAGGAGCAAGATGTTGCTCGGTCTTCACAAGGGGATGATGGTCAGGGATGGAGTTGATACACCACCTCAATTGATAAGATCTACTCTTAGGTTTGTTTGCCATCAAGACCCTATCACCATGAAAGGTGAATTGTTGCATATTCAGATGGACAATAAATCTACAGTTTGTTACATCAACAATGTTGACAAAGACAAAAACGTTGGAAGAGATAAGTAAGGAATTCTGCATGTTTGCCTCCAACACCAGGTTTTAGTGATGGTGGAATACATTCCAGGACAACGGAATGTCATGGCGTTCTGAACTCCAGACCTGTGAGGGATGCCAGCTATTGGATGCTTTTCAGTGTCTGAATCGAATGTGGGGCCCAGGCACGGTGGATATTTTAACATCCCAGTTGAGTAGACAACTGATTGATTTCTTCAACTGGAGTGTGGATCCGGTGGTGAAAGGGGCAAATGCGTTCCTTCAGAATTTGCACAGGAACATACAATATGCTTTTCCCCTGATCATGGTGATCCAGGGACTAACAGCATAAGGGAGGAGGCAGGAAGCGGGATTGATTCTGGTCACTCTGATCTGGAGAACACAGTCCTCATGGAAATGTCATTGGATCAATCGATTAAGTTCACTCTCTTTCTGCAACTTCTACGGGACCCAGTGGGTCACCCACACCCATTGTAATGACAGGGCAACTGCTGAGACTCAAGGCCTGGAGAATCATTGGCAGATGTGTCCAATTTTGCAGCAAGCTGCATTCTACATTCAACAGGTTTGGTCCTCTGGTACCCATAGGAGGCATTCTTCATCCTGGAAGAGGTGGATGTGTCGGTGCAAGGAACAGAGTGTGGATCCCTTGGAGGCTGTCTTGCACCTGGTAATCATTTTTTGTCTCAGTGGCTGCTAATGGGTCTGTCTTACAGGTCAGTCAATAGATTGGCTGCTTCTATGGGACTTGCCCCAGTGGATGCATAGCCCATTGATGAACAACCTTCTGTGTGTAAATTGTGGAGGGCGATTAGACTCACTAATCTTCCCAAACCTAGGTAATCTACTTTATGGGATGTTAATATAGTCTTACGATTCCTGGAGAGATGGCCGGACAATTTTGATTTGTCTGAGAAGCAATTGTCTGCAAATTTGACAATATTTTTTTGTGCCTGATTTTGTGCAGAAGAGTGTCTGATGTGCGAGCGCTGGACTTCACAGGTAAAGGATTCTCACCAGACGGAGTTTCTTGGAACATTTACAAACAAACATTGACACATTCTAGGTGTATACCATATCCTGGGGTTCCTGAAAAACCCAAATTGTGTGTAGTGCAATGTTTAAAGTCATATGAAGACTCTACCAAGGAATTTAGACAAAACTCCACAGGTCTGTTACTTGCTGCTCTTCAGAAAACTTACCAGCCAGTGACTTCAGCAACCCTGGCCAGGTGCATCACGTGGCTCTTGTCTGACGCTGGTATTGAGGTCACTAAACCTGGGGCACATTGAGCGAGAGGTGCCATGGCCTTCAATGCCTATTTATTACGGTCTGGATGGGAGGAAATTTGAGGGTCGCAGATTGGTCTTCCGATTCAACCTTTAAAACGTTTTTTTGTGACCCTATTGTGGAAGTTGCTTCTGTTGTTGTGGGACGCTTTGAATAAGCGTACCTGGAGCCTACGGTCATGCCATAGAATAAAACATTTTCTACCTACTGCGTCTACAATTTTCAATTCTATTAAGAACACGGAGGCAGGATTATCTCACCCGTTGTTTCTGATCACTTTACATACATGGTAGATTATACATTTGTATTTACAGTGAATTTCTGTTTGGCCGATCCCATTAATATTGTTAAAATACCGGGTTCAGTGGTTACTTCTGATATTGCTATTTCAGAGAACGAATAGAAGCAAGAGTGAATAAAGACTTGTCAGAGATGTCCGAAACTAATACGTTCCCATGACCTGCCTGAGAACGAGAGGAGTCGGCTCTGGAACTGGAAACAACATTGTTTCGGATAAAAACACAATTGATGTCAAAGAAGCGCATAGAAGCAGGATTGAGTCCCCAGACAGCGGGCCTTACTCACAAAGGTGAACTTACACTTTTGGTGTAAGTTTACTATTTTTTTGCTATTCACAAACGACGAGGGTAGTTTTACGTATAGTATCTTTATAACTGCAGAGACTGTCCTATGTTTATATTTGCAGACTTCTCCACAGTCATAAAGATTCAACACATAAAACTACACTTGTAGTTTGTGAATAGTAAAAAATAGTAAACTTACACATAGGTGTAAATTTACCTTTGTGAATGAGTGCTATGGTGTTTTGTCTTGACTTGTTGGTGACTGAGTTCAAAGTGGACTGAAGAAAATGAGGATTGGCAAAGAGGGAATGGCCTGAATGGCCAGGACACATCTTGAGAGAGCTCTGCATCGAGCCCCACTAATCCGTCATGATCCTGCTATGCATCACAGCTCTGGAATACCTGGACCCCCTCCCTGAGTCAGACGCGCAGATGTGGTGGCTAAATTGAGCCCAAAAAGTGGCTCTGAACTTGCACTGACGGTGAGGTGACGAGTGAGGCTGGACTGGGCCTACCTGTGTATTCTGGCGTGCCCCAGCCCGGGTGGAATGACTCCGTGGTGAATCCCCCAGGAACCGCAGAGGAAGCAGCCAGGAGACCTACTTTGGCTCCTGGGTAAGTGTGGACGCCATGGAAAGATTGTTGGATTTGGGGTCTGTGTGCCGTCGACGAGGCCGTTGAAGACAAGAGAGGGTGTGCCTGTCCTAGGGCATCGCTGTGAGGGCTGCTGAAAGCCACCAGGGACGGCTCCTGAGTGACGGGGCGGAAGACTCCCGCCCGAGACTGGAATTTGGACGGTGAGGCAGAGCTGGATGAGTGGGAGCCACCGACCCTCTCCTGGGAAGTAGCGGAGAGTGACTTGATCCCCGGGCCGGAGCCGAGGAGGACGGGCTGAGGATCCGGCCTGTCGACGGAGCGGAAACTCTGGACAGCACTCTGCAGGACAGAAGGTAGGCGGTGGGGGCTGCAGTTGCCGGCCCCTCAACACTATGAGCCTGGTGGGGAGCAGCTGGTTCCACGGTGAGGTGACAGCCCTGCGGGGGCCGTCGGACACCCCCTGGGTTTGAGTGGGGTGCCCCCCCTCCCCTGCACTAACTGGAGATTGGAGAGCTGGGACCCCTGGCATGTGACCAGCGATGTGCGCTGGCAGTGCCTCCGCACTGTGTTGGGGACGCTGCTCTGGCCCCATGCTGGTCTCGAGTTGCCTGGCATTAGCTGATACACCTGGCAGGCACTGGGGGACCTACGTGGCCTCCCTTTACTAAAGCACCTAGGGCCTGTGGGGGTGCTAATCAGCGAGAGAAAAAAACCAGAAAACTTCTGCCACAGGAGCTGCGTACTGCCAGGGCCTTGGGATGTCACAACACCGACTATTGTAGGACCGTTCGCTCTGAGCCTCAGCAGTCTGAACACTAAGGAGAGTGGACAAGACTCTACCCTTGCAGGACACACACTATACATCTGAAGACAAAATCATACTAGCAAAATATAGACGCTCAGTAACAGAGATTGTACCTGAAGGGTGAACTGGACAATACTTGAGTGGGCCCTGCCCTTGGTCTGTGACAGTGGCATCATGGGGAAAGACAAGACTGCCACAACAACACAATCTAATAAAATAGACAACTATACGCAAGTGGTTGCACCGGTGGGAAACGCTGGTGAGGCGCAAACTGAATCCACAGAACACTTACCTGACATAGTCCTACCAAGGGAACCCACACTATCTGACCTTATGGCGGCCAACCAAAGCACACGCATGGAACTAGTCACCAAGATAGACTCTGTGGCCATTGATGTCACCCTCGTGCGGGCAGATCTGCAAGGAGTGGCAGACCGAGTGACTGCTGCATAGTGTGCTGTGGAGGACCTACAGTCTGAGGTGGTGACCCTATGCGAAACAGTATCCTCGCTACAAAAACTGACCATCCACTTAGAGGACCGAGTGGAAGATGCAGAAGGTTGATCTTGGAGGAATAACCTCTGCTTCATTGGGTTTCCCGATAAAGCGGAGGGACAGTCTGCGGAACTGTTCCTTGAGGAGTGGATTGGTAACATTAGGCAACCACAGCCACTATCCAAATTTTTCACAGTGGAGCGAGCACATAGGGCACTGACACAGCCCCACCCGCCCCAGTGCACCGTCGAGGGCCATCATCGCCTGGATGTTTAATTACAAGGACAAGGACGCTATACTGCAGCATGTGCGAGTGAAGGGCCCATCCAACTTAGAGGGCCACCCGAACGCTGTTTCCGGATTATACCTTGAAGGTGCAAGAGCTAAGACAAACTTTTTTGGCTGTTAAGGGGAGGCTCTGTGAGCATAACCCGTGCTATAGCCTGATGTTCCCGACAAAACTTAGGGTGCTACATCAGGGAAAAACAAATTTCTTTTGTTCGGCGGCAGAGACATCAGATTGGATTGACATGCTGCCGGGGACCCACTCTCAACCTTCGAGAAAATCGAGACCATCTACCTTAATGACTAAAAGCAGATCATCACTGCAGAGATGGCAAGCCACGAAAACCACACGTCCAAGCAAACAATCTACCCAGGGGCGCATAGAGGTCTGCTCCGACAGGATGTTATGTGAAATAAATGCCCAGCCGACGATGCCAGCATCCCATTTAGACAGATGAAGCGGCTCTGAATACTACACTGACAGCACGGATTATGCTCATTTATAGCTCCTTCTCGTTGCTCGCTGTTGGTTTGTATGGACCAGGGGTTGTGCGGTGTGGGGGCTCAGATTTGAACTCCTACGTAACTATTACACGTGACATTACCTTTAATAAATACTGGACCCATAAAAATCGCTAATGGGCCGCTGCAGTTGTGGGGCCGGGCAGGGAGGTTTTACACGGAACTAGGCCTCCCATATTCCTTCTTTAATTTTTTTCCTAAAAAAACCAAAGAAAATATACAACAGTTAAATCTGTAAGTTCCATTTAATAACTGAAGGGGCTTCAATGAGACTTTCTCCACGATGGTGCTGTTTTAAGGTACACAGCATATAAATTTAGTAAACAGGGGTCGTATGGCTACGTCAGGCTAGCGGGAGGGGGGAGGGTCTTTTTCTGCTCCCTATCACCTCCGATGCCAGTCGAAGTGCACTGACCCCTAGCGTGGCACAACAAATCTTAAGTTTCTGATTTGATATATTCATTAATACAGAGTTGGGCATGGGATGGTACCAGCAGTTTTCAGTGTCGCTTGTTGCACGGCGGGACGAGTTGGTGGTACTGCCTAGAGGGTGGGTGGAGTCGTGGGTAAGGGAAGTTTTTTATTTGTTACAACGTAGTTGGGGGATGGGTAACCCAGGTGGATCGAAAGATGAGGATGTGACGAGGCGACACTTGGAGCTTTGTCCGAACAAGGACCAGCTCCTACCCATAAAATCAACAGGATGGACAAGACATTCAAATTCCTGACATGGAATGTCAGGGGAGTAGCGCAGCCCAGGAAACGCCAGAGAGTGCAGGCACACCTTAAGAGATATCATGTAGTGGTCGTCTTTCTTCAGGAGACACATGTCTGGGGGGACTGCCTCCCAGTGTTGCAAAAACGATGGAGGGGCCAGCTATATGCAACGTCGTATTCGGGGATCGCACAGGGTACTTTAATCTGGATAGCCCCCGGAGTACCGTTCCAGCATACGGGCCATGTAGTAGATACCGATGGCAGTTATGTGATCCTATCTGGAGTGCTGGATGGGCGAGATCTCTGTTTCATTTCGGTATATGCTCCAAATGCGGATCACCCGCAATTTTGTACTGAAGTAGTAGCAGCAGCGACCCCACTCCTGACCAATAACATAGTGCTCGCAGGAGACTGTAATTGCATATTAGACCCAATGTTAGTCCGCGAGCCCCCCAGAATACATACGAAGCCCCACATGATGGCATGGTTGCAGACAGTAACGCGAGAATTAGGACTTAAAGATATATGGAGGGAAGGGCACCCAAATGCTAGAATATTCTCTTGCTACACACCGGCAGCGGGTACATATAGCAGATTGGACTACTTTTTTACAACTCCAAGCCTTGCTACTTTAACTTGCGAGGTGACATATCTAGCAAGATATCTTTCTGACCACTCCCCTCTCTTGCTATCCATGACGCGAGATCGACCGTGCCCGGCGGTTCCAGAATGTCGCCTACATGCGGAGGCGCTGGCGGATCTGCCATTCTTGGCTATGGTTCAGAAGGCACTAGAGCACTATTTTCGTGAAAACAGTGGTAGCTCTACGGCCAGGGCTCATGACTGGGAAGCGATCAAAGTGGTTCTTCGGGGCACGGGTATGAATACATCATACAGGGTCCGGAAGCAATTAGTAGGTAATCTGGAACGTGATGAATCCAAACTACTTGAGATAGAAAAGATGTTCCCGACACGACCCTCTAGATTAGAAGAAAGGCGCTGCTTGCGAAGCACAGTACTCGACCACTGGCATAGACCGGAAAAATACACCTATACAGCCCACAGACCGAGATTACATGCGAGGGGGACAGGATAGGGGCTCATCTAGCCAGATTGGTGAGACAGCATCAATCCCGAGATCCCATTTTTGCATTGCGGGACTCAGTGGGCACATTGCGTACTTCATGGGTGGCCATAAGAAAATTGATACAATCCCATCTTGCCGACTTATATGCATCGGAACCAACAACACCAGAATCTGCAGTGGCGGACTTTTTAGCAGACCTAGAACTGCCTTGTTTGAGCTCAGAAGATAGGACTTTACTTGAGGCGGATCTGACTAAGGACGATATTTTTGCCTCATTGAAAAACAAAAAAACAGCCAAAACACCGGGATGTGACGGCTTACCTGCAGAATTATACCATAAATCTGCAGACCTGATTATAGATAAGCTTTTGTAGGTATACAACGAGGCTTACCAAGTGGGACGCCTCCCAGATACTATGCGGGAGGCACTTGTGGTGTTGATACCCAAACCAGGCAAGCCAATCGACAAGGTGAAGTCTTACAGACCTCTCTCGATGTTCAACGGAGATAACAAAATACTGAGTGGACTATTGGCATCCCGACTCCTACCCTACCTACCTACACTTATACATGACGGCCAATGAGGGTTTATCCCCAAGAGGAGCACAATGTTAAACCTCCGAAGGCTCTTCCAAGTCCTCCAAGCCCCTGAATTATGAGAAGACCCTTACGCGCTTGCATTCCTTGATATTGAACAAGCCTTTGATTGGGTGGGATGGGCATATATATGGCAGGTCTTAAGGAAAATAGGATTTCGGCCCAAATTTATCAAATGGATACAAAGATTATACACACTTACCAAACGCCAGAGTTCGGACCGGTGGATATGTGTCAGAGCTTTTCCTGCTATGCCGCGGCATGAGACAGGGATGCCCCCTATCAATGTTATTATTTGCGGTGGCAATGGAACCGCTTGCAGTGTTGTTACGAAACAGGCTCATGCACTGGGGAATTACGGTAGGGAGAACTGCAGGCGATGCTCTTGTGTACCTACGAGAGCCAGACAAGGCGTTGCCGCTGCTGCAGACAGCATTGTCTGTATTTGCAGCAGCCTTTGGCCTCTCGGTGAATGCCTAGAAGTCACAAATTATGCCGCTTGGGACACTGGCGGATTTGGACCTTGCACTGCTCCTGCAGCTTCCTTTGCCCTGGTGTTTGGAAGGGATCCATTATCTGGGTATTAGGATAACTAAAGAGAGGCAAAGATTCCTGGATCTGAATATAGGAAGGGTCCTGATGGGGCTATGTGCATCAGTCCAACTCTGGAAGGATCTTCCTCTAACACTGATGGGGAGATCAGCCCCAGTCAAAATGGTGATTTTACCCCGTTGCTTATATGTTATGCGGAGCTCATTATATGAGATCCCCCGATGATACTTTTGAGAGCTGGACAGTCTACTCGTGGAACTTTTATGGTCCACAAAGCGGAAAAGAATTGGACTTCGAATGGTTCAACAACTCCCCAATTTAGAATTCTACTATATGGCAGCAAGCCTTCAGTATGTGATCCATTGGTTCGATGAGGGGGATAACTGGGAGAAGAGGCTGTTGGGCTGTTTAGATGGTTGCCAAGGCCTACAGGAGCTCCTTATGTTAGGGGCACACATCCCAGACACTTATCCATACTTGATTAGAGAGATGGGCCGTATATGGGAGCGAACAGTCACAATAGTCCTTCGTAGAGCCCCATTCGCATGAGATATGCCAATATGGGTACTCAAGCCCTTCACGGATATAGAAAACACCATGTCAATGAAAAAATGGAAAAATAGAGGCTGTGAGGTCCTAGGAGACTTATACCGGGGAGGGGTGGTCAATTCATAACCTGAGAGGACGCAACCGACTCATTTGCTTTGGGCATGGGACAATATTTACAATACAATAAGTTGTATACCACCGCCCGTGAGCTCTAGCCGAGTTTCCCGGAGGAGCCTACCCTTCCCAGACATTGAATAGACTGTTAGGTATGACAGGGGGTCAGAGGCTTATTACCCATTCATGTAGGGTGTAGGAGAGTAGGATCTGCATCTTATGTTGCCCCCACTTTTTTTCTGATGTTACACTGAGATCTGGCTATAGTCTGGCTGGGTCCCTGCCAATCAGGACCCCAGCCTCTCTGTTCTCTCTAAACGACTTGGAGTGCACTCTAGGTGCACTAGTGATTGGATACTGTGGTGCCTTATGAGTCCCTAGTATATGGTACCTTGGGTACCAAGGGCATAGGTACTTCACAGGCCTACCAGGGGCTGCAGCATGTATTATGCCACCCCTGGGAAGCAGACTAAATCTGACACCACAGGCCTGCTAATGCAGCCTGGGTGAGGTGGTGCTAGCACTCCTCACTGAGATATAGGTTCCCTATATCTCTCCTGCACACACATTTAAACCTATCAGTTACCCCTAAGGCAGGCCCTATCAATCCTGAGGGCAGGGTGCTTGGCTTCTATGTGAGGGGGGTGCCTCTGCCTGAGCAGGGCCCCTCTGCAGCTCTCAGAGTCCATTCTCTGGTGCTGTTTGTGGATGCGGTTAAACCATATACTCTTAAGTGCATTATATCCTCGCGGTAAAATGCTAACTTTGGAATGGCTGCATCAAAACATGTCGTGTTTGGTGTCAAACATCTTGGAATACTACCCCCCCGCCAGTTCTGGCGGCGGGGATAGCATTCCACCCTTCTAGAGGGATAGACATGTAACTACTGTGGAAACGCGGTAGAATCCTGAAGAGCCCTGGCATCACAAAATGGATGCCACCAGTCACAGACACTGGGCTGCCCTCCTGCTGATGACCGAAACTCGCAGTGGAGGAAGCCCAACAAAAGGTATCCTGTCACAGGGAGGTGTAACCACCTCCCAGACAGGGTTTAGTGTATTGGGGCTGGGTGGGTGCACTCTTAGAGTGCTTTGAAGTCCTGCACTGGGGGAGCAGAAGGCTCCTCTGTGCATATGCCAGTTCAAACCGGCTCAGGGGCTACCTGCCCCTGCTCTGGCGCGAAACTGGACAAAGGGAAGTGGGTGTAGCCACCCACTCCCCTGACCCTCCCATAGGTGGGGTCATAGAGCTGGTCCCTCCCTTCTTTACAGTATAAGATAGGGAACCCTTGAACTTGTAAGTTAGATATCCCTGGACGACGCTCTGAAGAAGAATCCTGGACCTTCGACGTTCCACTACCTTTGGAAGACTGAAGAATCTCCCTTGGAGTCAAGGAGTGACTCCCCTGCTTGGCAGGCACCAAAAACTACAACGATGGTCGCAAACTACGCCGCTCCCGCCGGAGTCCGAAGTCCCTGCAGCCCCAGAAGTGGATTTCCTGACTTCTCAAAGGCCATCGTGAGTCCCCAGTGAAGCTGAGGCCAGTGAACCCCAAGAGTGACGAGGAACCGCGACCCCTGGGTACCGTGCACTATTGTCAAGTGCAACCCCTTCACAACGTTCTAAGAATCTGTGCTTTGGACCACGTGTGGTCGCAACCTCCAGCAGGAATCCCTCCAAAGATCAGAGGCCTACACCATCCCGAGTGACCGTGGGCCCCTGTTGAGCGAATCCTCCCGAGGCGTCTTTGCGATCCCTTGCCAGCAGGCTTGTGGGTCCCCTGAAGACTTTCCTACAGAACCAAAGGGCTCCACTGGTTGCTCCAGGCCTGCCCTGACTTACCCTTGCTGGGTGAGTCCCTCAGACCTTGCTGGTCTGCACCATTGACTTTTCTTCCGTTCCCCAAGACTTGCTGTTACCAAGGCTTGTTGGCTCCAATCGACACCGCAGTAAGCTGCAGACATCGTGGGACACGCCGAATCCAGCTCCTGGTCATCGTCGACGCCTCCTGGACCTCGTGGCTGAAGAGTCAAGGCACCCATGAACGACCTGAATCCTGCGACGACGGTGGGCATCCATCTTCCTTGCCCCGTGTCACGGCCAAGTGACTTTGAACACTGTCCCCTCTGCTTTCAGGTCTTCCTTCTTCTGAATCCAGGCTTGGATTCCACCGGACACTTCTTCGGACATCACAAGCAGCAAGTCTTCTTTGTTCGCCATTGAAAACGACGCCGCGACCCGACACCAAAGGACACCTATGCACCCGGCTTCCCTGGGTGAGGTAACGCCAGCACTACGGTGCTCCTGTGGGTGTGGGCCCTAGAACTACTTACCCTGTAAGTGACTTGCTTGTAGGTTCTCCCGAAGTATCCTAAAACTCTTTATTTCCAACCGCAACTTGCCCCATTGAAGTCAACGGCGATCCGCGCCTGTGTATCCACACTGCACGCGTCCCCTGTGGGTCCTTTACTTACCTGCCTTGGGTGGTTTCGTGAGGCCCCAGCACTTCTGAAGGCCCTAGGCCTTGTCTCCTTGCAAGTCGTTGTTTCTAAGTCTCTTTCTTAGTATATGGTCTGGTACGCCCCTAGGGCCCCAGCCATATTGTGCTTAATTTATTGCGAAACGTTGATTTGTGCATATGTTCCTGACTTCTAATCTCATAAAGAGATTAGTAGAGAGTTGTTTAGTAATAAATACATATATATTTGATATATATACCTGTGTGGTGTCTTTTCATTTGGTGATTCAAGAGATTGTGTGGTAAAACAAGCTGCTTTACATTCCTTCAAGACTTAGCCTGAAGGCTGCTCTCCACAGCTACCACTAGGATAGCTTTCTATAAAGGTTGTCTTAAACCTATCTACCATAAGAGTCGATTTGTACAGGTGCAAGGTGTCCACTTTAATTAGTGAACAGCATATACCAGGCCAACTTCTCACATTGGTGGGCAGCGTGTGGGATTCCAGCTTGCTATTGTTTTACCAGAAAATCTCTATTTGAATTACTAACTGAAAACCACTATAGGTACTTAAGGTACATATAAAGTCAAGCTTAGTATCAATAAGTTCTACTGAACTTAGAGCTGTGTGCCAAGGGATAGCACACCCTTTCTACAGCTCAAGCTAGGATCAGTAGGCCACAAACTAGTGTAGGTAGTACAACACTGCACAACACTAGAATGTCCTTAAAGGGTGGACCCAGTGGATCCACTCAGCCTCAGTATAAGGACATGGCTTTCTCTGACTAGAGAGCCATGTGTGTTGAAAGACACCTGGAGCTAGGACAGAGTCCCTCCACACTGCACCTGATAGATCTGCTGACAGCAGATGACCTTAGATTGGCTCTAGGAGCTAATGGGTCTGAATCAGTGAGTGGGTCAATTACAGTGTCTGGGTCAGAGGATGAAAATCAGACTGACCAGGATTCTGTGATTGAAGGGCCAGGCTCCAAGGGGCCTGAAAAGGACAGAGGAATTCTCCCTAAGAGAACTGACAGGGTGGAGGAGAGGCACAGGTCCCCTTCCAGGGAATCTGACCACTCTTATCACTCTGGCAGAGAATTTGTCCACCAGAGGAACTCATACTTTCCCATAAGAGAGACCTCCTTTGAAAGAATGTGCTAACTGCTACAGTATGAGGAAGCAAGAGTTGCCCTCAGAACCAAGCAGTTGGCACTGGATAGAGAAGCCCTGGAGATCCAGAGAGCTTCTAGAAGAGAAGGGTTAGAACCCCTTGGTGGCAGCAACAGTGTCCCTAGAGGCAGAGAATACATTCCAGACCATAGGAACCTGAGCAAGGTTGTTCCTCCCTACCAGAGTGGGGATGATATCCACAAGTGGATAACTGCTATGGAGAGGGCCTGTAGAGTACAGCAGGTCCCCCAAAAGCAGTGGGCAGCAATCTTGTGGCTCTCCTTTTCAGATAAAGGTAGAGACAAGCTCCTCACTGTTAGAGAAGAGGATGCTGATGATTATGAAGTCCTGAAGAGTGCACTGATAGATGGGTTTGGCTTAACCACTGAGCAGTACAGGTTGAAGTTCAGAGACACCCAGAAGGCACAGACTCAGGACTGGACTGACTTTGTTGATTGTGCAACCAAGGCTCTGGAGGGTTGGCTGGTTGGCAGTAGGGTTACTGATTTCAAGGGATTGTATAATCTAATGATGAGAGAACAGATCCTTAATAATTGCCAGAACCAGTTGTTGCATCAATACCTGGTGGACTCAGATCTGACCTCTCCCCAAGAATTGGGAAAGAAGGCAGACAAGTGGGTCAGAACCAGGGTGAGGCAGAAAACCCAGAACCAAGGGTGTGACACAAAGAAGCAGGATTCTAAGGGCTCTGAGAAAGGTGGGGATAAGTCAAAAGACCAGAAGTCTTCACAAGAGCCCCAAAAATCTGCATCTGGTGGGGAGTCACAGTCCAACAAGGGAAAAGGCCAAAAGAAGTCCTGGTGCAAATTCTGTAAACAGAAAGGGCACTGGACTTCTGATTGTACCAAGTCCAAAGACCAAACCACCACCACTCCTGCCCCTAAGGCAACTGTTCCCCCTAGCTCAGCTACTGGTGGAGGTGGTAATCAGAATAAGGGTGTAGTAGGGTTGACCCTGGGTTCTGAAGTGGACTCTGACCTAGTCAGAGTACCCACTCAGGCAATGCTAATTTGTGATGGAGACATTGACATGTCCTTCCTAGTAAGCCCCAGTAACCTGGGCAAATACAAACAGCAGCCTGTAATAAATGGCAAACAGGCTTTGGCATTTAGGGACACAGGTGCTAGTGTCACCATGGTGGCAGAGGATCTTGTGGACCCTGAACAGATCATCCTGGGCGAAATGTACCAGGTGACCAATGCAAGCAATGTCAGGACCAACCATAGTCTGGCAGTTGTGAATTTCTCCTGGGGAGGGGTAACTGGCCTCAAGAAGGTTATAGTCAGTGCAGACCTCCCTGTAGAATGTCTATTGGGCAATGATCTAGAGACTTCAGCCTGGTCTGAAGTAGAGTTATGGACTCATGCTGAGATGATGGGCATCCCTGCAGAGGTATTTGCTGTGACCAGGTCACAAGCAAGAATGCATAACACTGAACCAGCTCTGGATCCTGGAACAATGGACCAGATGCTTCCCAAGAGGAGGAGCAGTAGGGTAAAGGCAGTGCCTTCCCCTCTGTCTCAGATCACAGATTCACCTCCAGAGGGAGGTGAAGCAGATCCTGAAGAAGGAACTGCCCCAGAGGGACTTGAGCCTGATCAGGTTGAGTTCTTGGGGGCAGGGGGCCCTTCTAGGGAAGATCTGAGTAAAGAGCAACAGTGCTGCCCCTCTCTTGAACCCCTCAGACAGCAGGCTGCTGCTGAGGCTGCTGGGAGTGCGAGTGGGTCCCATAACGTTTATTGGGATGAGGGACTCCTATATTCTGAGGGTAGAGACCCAGCCCCTGGAGCCACCAGGAGGTTGGTAATACCTCAGAAGTTTAGGGGTTCCTCTTGACCTTAGCACATGATATCCCTTTAGCAGGTCACTTGGGCCAAAACAAGACCTGGGACAGGCTTGTTCCACATTTTCATTGGCCACATATGTCAGAGGACACAAAGGAGTTTTGTCGCTCCTGTGTCACATGCCAAGCCAGTGGTAAGGCAGGTGGCACAACAAAGGCCCCCTGATACCACTACCTGTGGTGGGGGTACCCTTTGAAAGGGTAGGGATTGACATTGTTGGTCCCCTTGACCCTCAAACTGCATCTGGGCACAGATTTATCCTGGTGGTAGTGGATCATGCCACCAGGTACCCAGAGGCAATTTCCTGAGGACCACCACAGCCCCTGTGGTGGCAAGAGCCCTCATTGGAGTTTTCTCCAGAGTGGGTTTCCCAAAGGAGGTCATATCTGACAGAGATACAAACTTCATGTCAGGATATTTGAAAGCAATGTGAAAGGAGTGTGGTGTAACTTATAAGTTCACCACCCCTATCACCCACAATGCAATGGGTTAGTTGAACGTTTCAACAAAACCCTGAAGGGAATGATCAAGGGACTCCCAGAGAAGCTTAGGCGGAAATGGGACCTTCTTCTTCCTTGCCTGTTATTTGCATACAGAGAAGTTCCACAGAAGGGGGTTGGTTACAGCCCATTTGAGCTTCTGTTTGGGCACCCTGTAAGAGGTCCATTGTGTTTGGTTAAGGAGGGCTGGGAGTTACCTCTCAAACCCCCCAAACAGGATGTGATGGACTATGTACTTGGTCTCCGCTCCCAGATGGCCGAATACATGAAAAAGGCAACTAAAAACCTGGAGGCCAGCCAAGAATTGCAAAAAGCTTAGCATGACCAAAAGGCTGTGCTGACTGTGTACCAGCCAGGACAGAAAGTGTGGGTGTTGGAGCCTGTGGCCCCAGCAGCCCTCCAGGACAAGTGGAGTGGCCCCCATACCATAGTTGAACAGAAGGGAGAAGTCACCTATCTGGTGAATCTTGGAACTCCCAGGAGCCCCCTGAGGGTGCTCCATGTCAACAGATTAAAACCATATGTTGACAGGGCTGACATGGGCTTGCTCCTGGCAACTGATGAGGAACAGGAGGAAGAGAGTGACCCACTCCCTGACCTGCTCTCACAGAACCCTGATGATGGGTCAGTAGATGGTGTTGCTTTGGCAAGCAGCCTCACTGACCATCAGCAAACTGAGTGCAGACAAGTTCTGCAACAGTTTAGACATATGTTTAGCCTGACCCCCAGTCAGACTACCTGGTGCACCCATGAGGTGGACACTGGAGACAGTCTGCCTGTCAAGAGTAAAATCTACAGGCAACCTGACCATGTCAGGGACTGTATCAGGACTGAAGTCCAGAAAATGTTGGAGCTAGGTGTAATTGAGCCTTCAGATAGCCCTTGGGCTAGCCCAGTAGTCCTGGTACCCAAGCCTCATACCCAGGGCGGTAAGAAAGAAATGAGGTTTTGTGTAGACTACAGAGGACTCAATGCAGTCACTAGGACTGATGCCTATCCCATACCAAGGGCAGATGAGCTGATTGATACTTTGGCCTCAGCCAAGTATCTAAGCACATTTGACCTAACAGCTGGCTACTGGCAGATCAGATTAGCTGATGATGCAAAAGCCAAAACAGCATTTTCGACTCCTAGTGGGCACTACCACTTTGTGGTGATGCCCTTTGGATTGAAAAATGCACCTGCCACTTTTCAGAGGTTGGTGAATAAAGTTCTGGCAGGAATGGAAACTTATTGCTCAGCTTATCTAGATGATATTGCTGTCTTTAGTTCCTCCTGGCAGGATCACCTGGTCCACCTCAGAAATGTTTTGGAGGCTCTGCAGAAAGCAGGCCTCACTATCAAGGCCACCAAGTGCCAGATAGGGCAGAGTCAGGTTGTGTACCTGGGCCACCTTGTGGGTGGAGGCCAGGTTCAGCCTTTACAGAGCAAAATCCAAACCATAATGGAATGGGTTGCTCCAACCACCCAGACACAGGTGAGAGCCTTCTTAGGCCTGACTGGGTACTATAGGAGGTTTGTCAAGGGATATGGATCTATAGTGACCCCCTTGAAAGATCTGACCTCAAAGAAAATGCCAAAAAAGGTTCAGTGGACAGCTAGCTGTCAAAAGGCATTTGAAGACCTAAAGCAGGCCATGTGCACTGCCCCCATCTTACAGAGTCCAGACTACACCAAGAAGTTCATTGTCCAAACAGATGCTTCTGAGCTGGGTGTGGGAGCTGTACTGTCTCAACTGAATGATGAAGGTCAAGACAAGCCAGTAGCTTTCATTAGCAGAAGGCTGACCCCTAGAGAGAAACGTTGGTCAGCTATAGAGAGGGAGGCCTTTGCTGTGGTGTGGGCCCTGAAGAAGCTGAGGCCATACTTGTTTGGCACTCACTTCATAGTTCAGACTGACCACAAGCCCCTCCTATGGCTTAAACAGATGAAAGGTGAAAACCCAAAACTTTTGAGGTGGTCCATTTCCCTACAGGGGATGGACTATACAGTGGAACATAGACCTGGGACCCAACATGCCAATGCAGATGGACTCTCAAGGTATTTCCACTTTGAACACGAAGACTCAACTGGTCAAGGTTAGTTTAGTGTCCCTGCGTTTGGGGGGTTGTGTAGGAGAGTAGGATCTGCCTCTTATGTTGCCCCCACTTTTTTCTGATGTTACACTGGGTTCTGGCTATAGTCTGGCTGGGTCCCTGCCAATCAGGGCCCCGGCCTCTCTGTTCTCTCTAAACGACTTGGAGTGCACTCTAGGTGCACTAGTGATTGGATACTGTGGTGCCTTATGAGTCCCTAGTATATGGTACCTTAGGTACCAAGGGCATAGGTACTTCACAGGCCTACCAGGGGCTGCAGCATGTATTATGCCACCCCTGGGAAGCAGACTAAATCTGACACCACAGGCCTGCTACTGCAGCCTGGGTGAGATGGTGCTAGCACTCCTCACTGAGATATAGGTTCCCTATATCTCTCCTGCACACACATTTAAACCTATCAGTCACCCCTAAGGCAGGCCCTATCAATCCTGAGGGCAGGTTGCTTGGCTTCTATGTGAGGGGGTGCCTCTGCCTGAGCAGGGCCCCTCTGCAGCTCTCAGAGTCCATTCTCTGGTGCTGTTTGTGGATGCGGTTAAACCATATACTCTTAAGTGCATTATATCCTCGCGGTAAAATGCTAACTTTGGAATGGCTGCATCAAAACATGTCGTGTTTGGTGTCAAACATCTTGGAATACTAACCCCCCGCCAGTTCTGGCGGCGGGGGTAGCATTCCACCCTTCTAGAGGGATAGCCATGTAACTACTGTGGAAACGCGGTAGAATCCTGAAGAGCCCTGGCATCACAAAATGGATGCCACCAGTCACAGACACTGGGCTGCCCTCCTGCTGATGACCGAAACTCGCAGTGGAGGAAGCCCAACAAAAGGTATCCTGTCACAGGGAGGTGTAACCACCTCCCAGACAGGGTTTAGTGTATTGGGGCTGGGTGGGTGCACTCTTAGAGTGCTTTGAAGTCCTGCACTGGGGGAGCAGAAGGCTCCTCTGTGCATATGCCAGTTCAAACCGGCTCAGGGGCTACCTGCCCCTGCTCTGGCGCGAAACTGGACAAAGGGAAGTGGGTGTAGCCACCCACTCCCCTGACCCTCCCATAGGTGGGGTCATAGAGCTAGTCCCTCCCTTCTTTACAGTATAAGATAGGGAACCCTTGAACTTGTAAGTTAGATATCCCTGGACGACGCTCTGAAGAAGAATACTGGCCCTTCGACGTTCCACTACCTTTGGAAGACTGAAGAATCTCCCTTGGAGTCAAGGAGTGACTCCCCTGCTTGGCAGGCACCAAAAACTACAACAACGGTCGCAAACTATGCCACTCCCGCCGGAGTCCGAAGTCCCTGCAGCCCCAGAAGTGGATTTCCTGACTTCTCAAAGGCCATCGTGAGTCTCCAGCGAAGCGGAGGCCAGTGGACCCCAAGAGTGACGAGGAACCGTGACCCCTGGGTACCGTACACTATTGTCGAGTGCAACCCCTTCACAACGTTCTAAGAACCTGTGCTTTGGACCACGTGTGGTCATAGCCTCCAGCAGGAATCCCTCTGAAGATCAGAGGCCTACACCGTCCCGAGTGACCGTGGGCCCCTGTTGAGCGAATCCTCCCGAGGCGTCTTTGCGATCCCTTGCCAGCCGGCTTGTGGGTCCCCTGAAGACTTTCCTACAGAACCAAAGAGCTCCTCTGGTTGCTCCAGGCCTGCCCTGACTTACCTTTGCTGGGTGAGTCCCTCAGACCTTGCTGGTCTGCGCCATTGACTTTTCTTCCATTCCCCAAGACTTGCTGTTACCAAGGCTTGTTGGCTCCAATCGAGTCGCCGACACCGCAGTAAGCTGCAGACATAGTGGGATACGCCGAATCCAGCTCCTGGTCGTCGTCGACGCCTCCTGGACCTCGTGGCTGAAGAGTCAAGGCACCCGTGAACGACCTGAATCCTGCGACGACGGTGGGCATCCATCTTCCTTGCCCCGAGTCACTGCCAAGTGACTTTGAACACTGTCCCCTCTGCTTTCAGGTCTTCCTTCTTCTGAATCCAGGCTTGGATTCCACCGGACACTTCTTCGGACATCACAAGCAGCAAGTCTTCTTTGTTCGCCATTGAAAACGACGCCGCGACCCGACACCAAAGGACACCTATGCACCCGGCTTCCCTGGGTGAGGTAACACCAGCACTACGGTGCTCCTGTGGGTGTGGGCCCTAGAACTACTTACCCTGTAAGTGACTTGCTTGTAGGTTCTCCCAAAGTATCCTAAAACTCTTTATTTCCAACCGCGACTTGCCCCATTGAAGTCAACGGCGATCCGCGCCTGTGTATCCACACTGCACGCGTCTCCCGTGGGTCCTTTACTTACCTGCCTTGGGTGGTTTCGTGAGGCCCCAGCACTTCTGAAGGCCCTAGGCCTTGTCTCCTTGCAAGTCGTTGTTTCTAAGTCTCTTTCTTAGTATATGGTCTGGTACGCCCCTAGGGCCCCAGCCATATTGTGCTTAATTTATTGCGAAACGTTGATATGTGCATATGTTCCTGACTTCTAATCTCATAAAGAGATTAGTAGAGAGTTGTTTAGTAATAAATACATATATATTTGATATATATACCTGTGTGGTGTCTTTTCATTTGGTGATACAAGAGATTGTGTGGTAAAACAAGCTGCTTTACATTCCTTCAAGACTTAGCCTGAAGGCTGCTCTCCACAGCTACCACTAGGATAGCTTTCTATAAAGGTTGTCTTAAACCTATCTACCATAAGAGTCGATTTGTACTGGTGCAAGTTGTCCACTTTAATTAGTGAACAGCATATACCAGGCCAACTTCTCACATAGGGCAATACGGGAGGATGCTCAAACGGTTACCCCAAAAGCTCATGCCCGATGGAAGGAGGGCCTAGGTGAAGACATCACCCCACGAGATTGGCAGAAAGTCCATGAGGAGACACGCACAATTAGCTCAAACGCCCGATTTAAGCTAATAAAATATAATTATGCACACCAACTGTATCTTATACCCCCAAGATCTTGTATACTATCTACCCTGTGAGATCAGATGAATGCCTGCGGTGTAGAACCCCTGCGGCTGACTTTATACATATGGTTTGGCGCTGCACACACATTGAGCCGTACTGGAGAGAGATCCTCCTTGCACTCAAACAGGCGACTAGTTGGGAAATTGAAGGCATTCCCCGTGAAATGTTGCTGGGCCTTCTCCCGGCTCCTGCCAAAAAGATATAGTCATACATTTTTGGACCTGGGACGAGTGCTTGCGAGGCGCAGAATTGCCATGAAACGGCTAAACACATGCCCACTGAGTCACGGGGATTGGTTGCGGGATATGATGGAGTGGGCGACTGCCGAAGAGATCAGAATGAAGCAGCTTAGATGGGCTAAAAAGTTAGAAGATGATTTGGGAGCCTGGGACAGATGCTGTTAGATTTACACACTGGGGAAGGTACACCCGTTCTGGATGACATAGGCACACAGCAAAAATGAGGAGCTCTGATTTGTGCACTGTCGGGCACGATAATCTTGGGAAGGTCTGAGAAATATTCAAGTCCTAAAAATGTTTGTCCCTGTCTTGCCGATACCAAAGGGGATGATGGACGGAGCGTTAGAGCAAATCAAACACTCACCCCCAGTCAACTGATCTGGGTTTAATCCATCATCATTCTTTAGCTCACTCCACCACCCCAGTTCAGACATGGCCATATGCAAATCAGTCTGACCCTGTGCCTCATGGGAACAGTCCAGCCCGAACTGCCAAGCCATGTCTTCCTGGACCGGAAACAAGCATCCTGGGACCGGTTTCGGGTTCAAAACCCTCATCAGCCAGGCTATCTTGAATCCAGTGGCAAAGTGAGCAAGGGACCCACGTCTGGGCATACCCTGCCAACTTAGGGCGAACAAAGCGATACCAAAGGGGATGATGGACGGAGCGTTAGAGCAAATCAAACACTCACCCCCAGTCAACTGATCTGGGTTTAATCCATCATCATTCTTTAGCTCACTCCACCACCCCCGTTCAGACATGGCCATATGCAAATCAGTCTGACCCTGTGCCTCATGGGAACAGTCCAGCCCGAACTGCCAAGCCATGTCTTCCCTGGACCGGAAACAAGCATCCTGGGACCGGTTTCGGGTTCAAAACCCTCATCAGCCAGGCTATCTTGAACCCAGTGGCAAAGTGAGCAAGGGACCCACGTCTGGGCATACCCTGCCAACTTAGGGCGAACAAAGCGATACCAAAGGGGATGATGGACGGAGCGTTAGAGCAAATCAAACACTCACCCCCAGTCAACTGATCTGGGTTTAATCCATCATCATTCTTTAGCTCACTCCACCACCCCAGTTCAGACATGGCCATATGCAAATCAGTCTGACCCTGTGCCTCATGGGAACAGTCCAGCCCGAACTGCCAAGCCATGTCTTCCCTGGACCGGAAACAAGCATCCTGGGACCGGTTTCGGGTTCAAAACCCTCATCAGCCAGGCTATCTTGAATCCAGTGGCAAAGTGAGCAAGGGACCCACGTCTGGGCATACCCTGCCAACTAAGGGCGGGGGTATGCCCAGACGTGGGTCCCTTGCTCACTTTGCCACTGGATTCAAGCAAGCCTGGCTGATGACGGCTGGAATGCCAGAAACCGGTCCTAGGATGCTTGTTTCCGGTCCAGGGAAGACATGGCTTGGCAGTTCGGGCTGGACTGTTCCCATGAGGCACAGGGTCAGACTGATTTGCATATGGCCATGTCTGAACTGGGGTGGTGGAGTGAGCTAAAGAATGATGATGGATTAAACCCAGATCAGTTGACTGGAGGTGAGTGTTTGATTGGCTCAAGCGTTCCGTCCATCATCCCCTTTTGTATCGCTTTGTTCGCCCTAAGTTGGCGGGGGTATGCTTGGATTCCACCGGACACTTCTTCGGACATCACAAGCAGCAAGTCTTCTTTGTTCACCATTGAAAACGACGCCGCGACCCGACACCAAAGGACACCTATGCACCCGGCTTCCCTGGGTGAGGTAACGCCAGCACTACGGTGCTCCTGTGGGTGTGGGCCCTAGAACTACTTACCCTGTAAGTGACTTGCTTGTAGGTTCTCCCGAAGTATCCTAAAACTCTTTATTTCCAACCGCGACTTGCCCCATTGAAGTCAACGGCGATCCGCGCCTGTGTATCCACACTGCACGCGTCTCCCGTGGGTCCTTTACTTACCTGCCTTGGGTGGTTTCGTGAGGCCCCAGCACTTCTGAAGGCCCTAGGCCTTGTCTCCTTGCAAGTCGTTGTTTCTAAGTCTCTTTCTTAGTATATGGTCTGGTACGCCCCTAGGGCCACAAACCATATTGTGCTAAATTTATTGTGAAACGTTGATATGTGCATATGTTCCTGACTTCTAATCTCATAAAGAGATTAGTAGAGAGTTGTTTATTAATAAATACATATATATTTGATATATATACCTGTGTGGTGTCTTTTCATTTGGTGATACAAGAGATTGTGTGGTAAAACAAGCTGCTTTACATTCCTTCAAGACTTAGCCTGAAGGCTGCTCTCCACAGCTACCACTAGGATAGCTTTCTATAAAGGTTGTCTTAAACCTATCTACCATAAGAGTCGATTTGTACTGGTGCAAGTTGTCCACTTTAATTAGTGAACAGCATATACCAGGCCAACTTCTCACATAGGGCAATACGGGAGGATGCTCAAACGGTTACCCCAAAAGCTCATGCCCGATGGAAGGAGGGCCTGGGTGAAGACATCACCCCACGAGATTGGCAGAAAGTCCATGAGGAGACACGCACAATTAGCTCAAACGCCCGATTTAAGCTAATAAATTATAATTATGCACACCAACTGTATCTTATACCCCCAAGATCTTGTATACTATCTACCCTGTGAGATCAGATGAATGCCTGCGGTGTAGAACCCCTGCGGCTGACTTTATACATATGGTTTGGCGCTGCACACACATTGAGCCGTACTGGAGAGAGATCCTCCTTGCACTCAAACAGGCGACTAGTTGGTAAATTGAAGGCATTCCCCGTGAAATGTTGCTGGGCCTTCTCCCGGCTCCTGCCAAAAAGATATAGTCATACATTTTTGGACCTGGGACGAGTGCTTGCGAGGCGCAGAATTGCCATGAAACGGCTAAACACATGCCCACTGAGTCACGGGGATTGGTTGCGGGATATGATGGAGTGGGCGACTGCCGAAGAGATCAGAATGAAGCAGCTTAGATGGGCTAAAAAGTTAGAAGATGATTTGGGAGCCTGGGACAGATGCTGTTAGATTTACACACTGGGGAAGGTACACCCGTTCTGGATGACATAGGCACACAGCAAAAATGAGGAGCTCTGATTTTTACCTTCCATGATTTTGTTAAGGAACCATTTTCATTTTATCTGGCAGACGCAGTTAGAATAAAATGAGACCAGTGCAAAAAGGATACCAAGTTTTCGTCCATACCTATTTCTAACAGTAGATGCCATAATTTAGATCTATCACTCTGTCGAAGGCGGACGTTAAGTCCATAAAAGCCGTGAACATACAACCTTTTTTAGCGAGCGTATATTTGCTGGTCATCAGAATGAATCAGTAGGTACCAGGCAGGATATCGCTGCTTGTTTTACAGAGGAGCAGGCTGAGGTCGCTATTGCAACTATGTCAAAGAACAAGGCCCCTGGCCCTGACGGGGTCCCAGCTGATTAATTTAACTATGATAAGTCGGTTTGGGTAAAAACTCTAACACGGGTATTTAATGCAGCTTGAAGAACAGGCCCCTTATATCATGGCGATGTTCGGTAATTATTCCAGTGTTTAAGAAGGGTGATAGGGCAGATCCTAGAAGTTAGAGGACAATTCTCCTAATTGACTCCTCCGTTAAGATCTTGGGGCGGGTGATCTTGGCTAGGTTAACTGATCGGCTAGAATAAAGGAATGAGATCTGTCCTTTCCAGTATGGATTCAGACAGGGGAAAGGTACAGTTGATCAGTGGCCTACTACAGCAGCTTGTTGTCCTCTTTGTTGTGCTGCCAACACTGACTTTTATCCTTATGATGTAGGTTTGCCCTGTGGTGACTATGTTTTGGTCCAAGACTCGGAATGTACTAAAAACTATCACAGGATGGGAGTCCTCGGCTACTCCTGAGACATGCCTGATGGGCCTCACACCTCGCACTCAACGAGGAAAAACCTGGAACAAAATTAGCTGATCTATTATTAATATTGGCCAAAGGGGCAATTACTATGACTGGAAGTCCTGCACCTTAAACAGTGGGAGGCGGCCGTCCAGAGCTTCGCGACTAGTGAAAGTGTTCATTAGATCCAGAGGAGGCCCGTGGCCTCTGTAAATCCTCAATTGATAGAGATTGGGGTGAGTTGTGTGCGGTCCTAGATGAGGACAACAGTTACGATATAATACCCCTTGAGAATCGGCCCTCACTAGTGCAGGTGCCCCACAATGACCGCCTTTCTAGGGGCCCTAGGAGCAGTTGGTATGTTGTGAATGCCTTAATGTGGCCCTTAGACCGTGACTGACTGATATCCCTGATAGATTCATGCTGTAACTGCTGCCCCCGGCATAGTATTGAGAAGTCTGTGTACTAACACAGGATTAGAAGACACAGTCATGACGTCAGGCCAGGGGCTCCAATCACTCCCATAGACATCAGGAGAGCGTTTATGTTTGTCGTTCTTTAATCAGTTATCCAGACTTTATTCAGGAAGACTATCAGGCACACCAAAGCTCTACAATGAGACAAGTGTAATAAGAAAGTAAAATATATGCTATAATAACACGACTAACGAATGTATGTCTGTAAAATAGTCCCTTTGTAGCAACCAGCATACACAATAATACTACACTAGGCCTTGTCTAGAGACTCAGAAGATGCACTAAGACTGCATTGATTTAAGCTGAAAACTGTACATTGTGTGCTTTTCCTGTATGTAAAATACCAATAAAAACAGATTTAACAAAAGATATTCTGCACCAATTCTGGTTAAAGAAGTCGAAGACCACGTGGTAATATTAAAAAAGGCAAAGTATGGAATAAGAGCCCGGGGGCTATTGTTCCTAAGTTCGCGTCTGCCTTTGTGCGTGAAAGGATGTGAATAAAGAGCCCGGGGGCTATTGTCCCTAAGTCCTTGTCCGCCTCTGTGCGTGAAAGGATGTGACCTAAGAGCCCGGGGGCTATTGTCCCTAAGTCCTTGTCCGCCTCTGTGCGTGAAAGGATGGTTGTGAATAAGAGCCCAGTGGCTATTGTCACTAAGTCCACGTCCACCTCTCTGCATGAAAGGGTGGCTGTGAATAAGAGCCCAGTGTCTATTGTCACTAAGTCCACGTCCACCTCTCTGCGTGAAACGATGGCTGTGAATAAGAGCCCTGTGGCTATTGTCACTAAGTCCACATCCGCCTCTGTGCGTGAAACGATGGCTGTGAATTCCTCGATTAGTCCAGTTTTGAGTGGTGACCGGAGTGTTCACCTCACCCCAGTGAGATCAAGGTCAGTACCTCTGAAGTTCAAGGATTATGTCATGTAAGACATATAATGTACTATTCCTGATAATAGCATGCATATGCCCATTAAGCAAAAGGTTTATTTATGTTCTTAAGTTTGTTTATTTATTTAGTTTTATCTGTACTGGCTATGCAATTAGTTTTTGTTACCAGATTTAAGTTGTGCCAATTTAATGTATGCTGTTTACATTGTATTCCTTTTGTGCCACACTTTGTTTTGTGACTGTGATTCCATTCATAACTATTTGTTAATTTGTTTCAGAAGGAAAGGAGATGTGTTTGGCCTTGGGTGGTCGGAACATTGAGGAGGGAATGTCGGGTTGTGTGTGCGGGAGAGTTTCAAGCAGACGCTGCCAGGACTCTGGTGCCTTTGGTTATGTAAATAAATTCTGCAACCACTTACCAGCTTCTCTAGCTTCTTTTCAGTGTGGGCTCTCTTGTGTGTCTGTTCGCTGTGAGAATGAAGCTTGGAGTCCCCCGTGTATGAGTTTCACAGGTCTAATCATTACCCAATATGCACCTTCCTCATGTAAAGGTTCAGTGGGTTGGCTGGTTTCAGCCCACTGGATTCGCCCTCTCATGCTGGTATGGGGACTTAGGGCCTGATTACAGTATAGGAGCCATTTATAGCACCATGTAAATAACGATACCACAGGGTTCCCCGTCTCATGCTGGTATGGGGACTTAGGGCCTGATTACAGTATAGGAGCCATTTATAGCACCATGTAAATAACGATACCACAGGGTTCCCCGTCTCATGCTGGTATGGGGACTCAAGGCCTGATTACAGTATAGGAGTCATTTATAGCACCGTGTAAATAACGATACCACAGGGTTCCCCGTCTCATGCTGGTATGGGGACTTAGGGCCTGATTACAGTATAGGAGCCATTTATAGCACCATGTAAATAACGATACCACAGGGTTCCCCGTCTCATGCTGGTATGGGGACTCAAGGCCTGATTACAGTATAGGAGTCATTTATAGCACCGTGTAAATAACGATACCACAGGGTTCCCCGTCTCATGCTGGTATGGGGACTCAAGGCCTGATTACAAGTATAGGAGTCATTTACCGCACCGTGTAAATAACAATACCACTGGGTTCCCCGTCTGATGCTGGTATGGGGACTTAGGGCCTGATTACAAGTATAGGAGCCATTTACTGCACTGTGTAAATAACGATACCACAGGGTTTGTTATTTACCAGGTGCCATAATAGTATCTATTACGAGATTCTATTGAGTAACGTGCATTTTGGTGTAAGTCTGTAATTCCGACCCAAGCATAAAAGAGGTTTAGGCATGTGTCGGAATTTAACGAGCAACTTGTAATCAGAGCTGAAGTCTGTGCTGTCGGAGGGTCTAGCGAGGCCTTAGCCCACACTGGGTTCTGGATAAAATGCAGAAAACATATCAACATGGTACAATAATATGCAAATATATAGGAATTCTACCTTTGTGCAGAAAACACCTATTTAAAACTTGATGGTAAACACAAAGTTGATGCTGAGCAGCGGTATTAACATCACAGTGAGGCGTTACCACTGTCTTTAGATATTTACCAGAAAAGATGGGGAATCCCACGTGGAAATAGGGCTATCAATGGTAGATTTCACATCTCGTCAGCAGCAGCCCCAGCCTTCAGCTGCTGGTAATCAGTGATGGTATTACTGTCAGATACCAGTAATGACGTCACTTATTATAACACACTTTAAATGTCCAGTGACCTGATTACTGGTTATTTTCTCAATTTCGGGAAAGTTCCAAAATGAGGGCTGGTGTCTCACTTAGATGTTGAATAATTGAAGACACCCTTATCGTCCTACGAACACCCAGTTTCTCAGCAAGCCTCAACTCTAAGATACCTGTTCTCTGCCGCCATCTCTCTGAGAGGACAGACACCAGGCGTCCGCTGCAGACTCACCGGACCGAAGCCTGCAGCACAGCGTGCAGTGTCCGCACGTCCTCGAGAGGTAAAGTCAAGTCCAGCTTTGGGCCTCTCACTGCGCCTGATATTGGATTGGGGGTAATGTAAAACACCCCGATCTTCGGAGCAAATGCCAAAATCCAAGGACACGCCACTGATGGAATTTACTTCACCCCCTTATATAGTCCCATTTGCCAGGAATAGCTTCTATGCCAAGATGTCCCCTAAGTTTAAAGACTTTCCTCAGCTTCTGTTAAGCAGAGTCTAGTGCTCAGGGGACTAATGCAACTACTGCAGAGATCTGTGTCTGACTTCGGGGTCACAGGTTTGAAATACGTTGGGCTCACTCGGCCTTTCATCTTTCCAAAGCCAGTGGCGTAACAAAGGCCCCTGCAGCCCACGCTGGGGCCCGAGCTCCAGGGGGGCCCCCTCAGCTCAGTAACCTGTCTGGCGAGCTCCTGAGTGTGGTCGGAGGGGGCCTCCTTCATGTACTTTGCAGGTGGGCCCCCTCAAGTTTTGTTACGCCTCTGCCCAAAGCTGGTAAAAGAGTAGCACTAAAATGGACAACTACACATTCTTCTATCATAGCATGGAAACCCTTGTGTAAATTGGACTCACATATGCCCTCTGTGACTGCCCCAAAAGTGCTATCTGTTTTTATTGCAGGACTTGCATGTTTCCTAATTGAGAGATTGCAAAGCTTGTGTGAGGTGTAATTCTGCTTTTTTCATCTTAAACCCTTTGTGAGGTCACAGCTTCCCATCCCCCACTAGAGGGCAGGCTGTGACATGTTATCCTTTTCCTTAATGCCCTGTGACCTCTCCCCCTCCAGCGCGGGAAGGCAGGCTGCCACACTTTATCACTTTCTTAATGTAGTTTGTGATGTCACAGCACTCTTCTTTGCTGAGGGGCAGGCTGTCACAATTTACCTTAATTACATTTGTGACCTCAAGGCTCCCACTCTCCCAGAAGGCACGCTTCCAGACTTTAACTCACAGTCCTTTAATTTACCACAGCTCGCTTCTCTGCTGGAGGGGAGGCCGCCACAGGTTTCCTTTTACTAAAAGTCCTGTGTGCTGTCACAGCTCCCCTCCCCGCTGGAAGTCAGACTGCCACAGTGTATCTGTTTAATTACAGACCTTTTTGTTGTCACAGCTCCCCTCCCCCACTGGAAGGCAGCCTGCCCAGTGTATTTGTTTAATTATAGACCTCTGTGATGTCACAGCTCTGTCCCCACCCCTCGCTGGAAGTCAGGCTGCCACAGTGTATCTGTTTAATTACAGACCTTTGTGATGTCACAGCTCCCCTCCCCCTCTGGAAGGCAGCCTGCCCAGTGTATTTGTTTAATTATAGACCTCTGTGATGTCACAGCTCTGTCCCCACCCCTCGCTGGAAGGCAGGAGCCACAGTGTATCTGTTTAATTACAGACCTCTGTGATGTCACAACCTCTCTGCTGGAACACAGGCTGACACACTTTACCCCTCACCTAAGTGTCTTTATGATGTCACAGCCCCACCCCACCACACAGCTGGAGGGGAGGTGGACACATTTCACCTTTAACATAAGTGTCTTTATGATGTCACAGCCTCCCCTGCTGGAGGGGAGGTGGACACATTTTACCTTTAACCTAAGTGTCTTTATGAAGTCACAGCTCCCGTCCCCTCTGAAGGTCAGACTGTCACCTCGGTTTAATGATAGACATTTGTGATGTCACAGCTCCTCTCCCCCACTGAAGGCAGACGCTGCCACAGTGTATCTATTTAATTACAGACCTTTGTGATGTCACAGCTCCCCTCCCCCTCTGGAAGGCACCCTGCCCAGTGTATTTGTTTAATTATAGACCTTTGTGATGTCACAGCTCTATCCCCCCTCCCCACCCCTCGCTGGATGGCAGGAGCCACAGTGTATCTGTTTAATTACAGACCTCTGTGATGTCACAACCTCTCTGCTGGAACACAGGCTGACACACTTTACCCCTCACCTAAGTGTCTTTATGATGTCACAGCCCCCCCACCACACAGCTGGAGGGGAGGTGGACACATTTCACCTTTAACATAAGTGTCTTTATGATGTCACAGCCCCCCCTGCTGGAGGGGAGGTGGACACATTTTACCTTTAACCTAAGTGCCTTTATGAAGTCACAGCTTCCGTCCCCTCTGAAGGTCAGACTGTCACCTCTGTTTAATGATAGACATTTGTGATGTCACAGCTCCTCTCCCCCACTGAAGGCAGACGCTGCCACAGTGTATCTGTTTAATTATTGACCTTTGTGATGTCACAGCCCCCCTGCTGGAGGGGAGTTGTACACACTTTACCTTTAACCTCAGGACTTTTGTGATGTCACAGCTCCTGTCTCCTCTGGAAGGTCAGACTGTCACATCTGTGTAATTATAGACCTTTGTGCTGTCACAGCTCCTCTCTCCCACTGAAGGCAGACGCTGCCACAGTGTATCTGTTTAATTATAGACCTTTGAGCTGTCACAGCTCCCCCTGCTGGAGGAGAGGTGGACACACTTTCGACCTCATTTATGTGAGTCCTGCCTACTTGCAGGTGTTTTGCACTGTATGTACTCATACGGTGTTCACGTTTCCTCTGGAACGGAGAGCGTGTGTGCCCTATTTATAGAATACTGGGGTCCTCATTTACAAGGAACTGACGCATCTGCATAGATGTGTCAGTTTCCTTGCGCCAGCGCCAAATGTTCTTGCGCCACCATGGATGCTCTGTATTTACAATACAGTGCTTCATGGCGCAAGGATTAACAGATGCGTCAAAAAGTCTGACATCTTTTCGCACAAAATTGACGCATTGCTGGAGTGGCTCATGAAAGTGACGCACCTCCAGCAATGCGACACAACAGATAGGTGAGTCCCATTCAAAAAGCCCTGCGTCATTCCTTACGCCTTGTCTTAGCAGGCATAGGGATTTTGACGCAGTGAAGAAGTAGAGTGACGCAGTGAAATGTAAATTTCACTGCGTCAGTTCTACATGGCTTTTTGCATGAGAACGCCCACTCTGCATACATTATACCTGGCACAGGTATAATGTGGCTCAGGGCTTTACAACATGACGCATCTCCCTAGATGTGTCACGTTGTAAATGAGCCGCAACGTGGCGCATTGTTTACGCCGCCACTGTGTCACAAAAAGTGACAACAGCGGCACAAAAGTGTCACAAGGGGCTTGTAAATCTGCCCTTGGATCTTTGATCAGGATGTGTTGATTTGGCAGTTAGAGCGACCACACATGAAAGCGCTTACTCAGTGGATCATTTTCACGCTTGGCGCTAGGTGCAGGAAGCATGTTTTGTTATGGCCTGCTTCCACCTGTGGGAGCTAGCTCCTTAAGGTGATGTAATGCCATGGAGCTTTGGGTACATCACCAAGCATGGAATGTGGTGGTCACTTGGCAACAGGAGGCGCCAGGAGAGTTATGGTTGGGCTGTCTGTACTGACCTTGTGGTGGATGCAATAAAGGGAGTTGAACCAGATGTTGTATTCCTTCAACACTGGTGACGAGTTGAAGCATCCACCACCAAAGAACCCTGCGTGTGAAAATACTGTAAGCTGCCTGCTACTCTATTAGGAAGCCATCTACATTCTATGAAATCACACTACTACGTTTTTTTCTGTTGTAGTACAGCCTGATAGGAGAGGTGCCACACAGTGTTTTTAGGTACTATGTTTGCTTTGGGCGTGTTACTACTTTGTATTTTTTATTGCCTTTTTTCCTTCATTTTACGATGAGGAATGTTTGAATTTACCTTTCGTGCCGTTACCAACTGATGAGCCAGGGCGTTTGAATTGAAGCGTGATCGAGTGTGCCTGCCACAGCATTTTATTGTACGTGCCGATGTCATAAGGAACATGGAACACGGTGTCTCTTCACGCCCAAGTCATTGACGTCAGCAACTTAATGCATGCTGGGAAGTCACGCACACATCATAATATCGACTCGTGCGCGTCTAGCGTAAGACGAACAAGAGCATTACTAAGGATCTGCCTATTAGGAAACGCATTCGCCGCAGCGTATCATCACGCTGCTCAACCCAGTTCGCGTCTACCGGCCGGTATTATGTGATCGGTCGTATGCTACAAGCCTGATTTCAAATGATGCACTCGCTCGTAACCAAAAAAGTCAACTGGGTCGAGTGGAGACACGTTTCCAGATACTGGGAGTTGTGCAGCAGGGATTCTGCTGCTGGACTACTGCACCTTTACATGAGGAGCTTTATGGCTCGTGATATTTGGTTACGAGCGAGTACACATCACTGACTTCGCATAAATTAAAGCTTACTGTGTCCAACAAAGAACGGTAAATTCCGTGGACTAGTGAAGTTCGGTGACATATCGCAACTAATTGAGGGAATATCAAGGATTTAAAAACGTTTTTAGCAACATAAACTTTTGAGCCTTGAAGAAGTCGTCTTACGACGAAACACGTGTCGACTGTCAACATTTACAAACATCAACTGCGTGTCAACTATTTCAAGAATTCTTTTTTGCTTTCATTTAACAGTTTCTTTGACTTGTTATGTATTCATAGGATCATTAGCTTTGTTATGAATGATTTTTCTGTCTATTATTAAATAACTGACAACAAAGTCAGCTTTTTGAAAACTTACCAATGTTTGTGCTCTGTAATTAAGTTAATGCTATTTGTATGGGGAGGAGCTCTTCCTAATACTGGACAACACTGGGTGAGTGGCACAGTGTTATACATTGAGCACACCTTAAAACTTATTTTGAACTATTTTGGACTATCTGGGTAAACAGGACGGAGGTGCTGGCGGATGTGTTCTTTACCACTGCCATTCATTTTGTAAGTGTTTAGAGAAGGTCTAGGCATGTTACGGGGTTTGAGCATAGAATTATTCTTAAAAGCAACGCCAAACCTGTTGTCCATAAAGTGCGAAAGGTCCTGAACCTTATGTTGGCTCCAATGAAAGCAGAATTGGACAAGCTCATGAGGATGGATGTTGTGGAAGAAATAGAGTTTTCTGAGTGGTTGGCCCCTGTGGTCCTCGCACCCAAGGACAATGGATCCAAAATTAGGATGTGTGTGGACCTCAGATATTTGAACATGTGTATCTGTTTAGACCGACATCCTCTTCCAAACATTTCTGAAACTCTATGTTGAATGGAGCCCAGATTTTTTATGTGATGGACCTTTCTGCAGCCTACCACCAGGTGATGCTGCATGAGGAGTCACACCATCTCACTTCTTTTGTGACACCGGTAGAAGCTTATAGGTTTAAGAGAATGCCCTTTGGCTTAGCTTCGGAGGCTGCTTGTTTCCAAAGGGGAATGAAGAGGATTTTGTAAGGGATCAGTAATCTATTGTTCTTCCAAGACAACATCCTGGTTTTCATGACAACAGTTTAAGGAAGGTGTTGGAGAGGTTGAGGACAAATTGACTTACTTTGGGATGGGAGACATGTAAATTTAGAGTTGGCACGGTATCCTACTTGGGGCATACCATTTCGAGCAAGGGTATCAAACCTAAGGTGAACTTGACTGAGTCCATCACTAAAGCCCCAGCTCCTGTGGACAAGGATGGTGTTTGGTCTTTCCTTGGATTGGCCGAATATTATTCTAAATTTGTTCAAGGATTTGCAAGCATAGTAATGCAGTTGAGATTGTTGCGAAAAAGGGGGTTAAGTTTGAGTGGTCCGGGGAATGTGAAGAGGCTTTTGCAAGTATTAAAGAAGTGATTGGAAAAATGCCCAGTTTAGGGCATTTTGACGTAACTGAGATTCTGACCACTGATGCCAGTTTGAGGGGCTATGGGGCTATGGGGCTGTCTTGGCCCAAATTGTGGATGCATAGGAAAGGGTTATAGCTTTTGCCTCGCGCTCGCTCAAAGGTGCTTAAGAAAGATATTCTGTTATCGAGCATGAGGTATTAGCGTGCTTTTGGGCGATCCACCACTTCAAGTTTTTTCTTTGGGGTTTGTCGTTTACCCTGAGGTCAGATCACAAACCCTTAGTGCAGATATTTACATGCAAGGGTTCGGAAAAAGCGACCCCTGGGATCAGGAGGTGGGTAGAAGGTGTAGTGGATTTCAGTTTAAGGTAGAATATCTTCCTGGGGTTGGTAATGCTGCTGCAGATTACATATCCAGACTGCCTTTGGAAGGCAAAACCCTCTGATCCCAAGACCCCGGTATTGTAGGTGAAGGAATTTGCACTAGATGAGCAGGAATGGAGTGAAGCTTGTGAAGAAGATGTGGTTTGGGACAGGTGAAAAGACTTGTAGTTGAGGGTTGGCCTGAATGCAAATTCTTGACGGAAGAGGTCAAGACTTTTTGGGGCGTAAAGGAGGAGCTAAGCATCATGGATGGCAAGTTGTTCAGAGGTGACCGTTTAGTCATCCGGTGGCCCTGAGGGGCAAAATAATGAACTTGGCTCATAAGGGTCACTTAGGTCGTAATCTTACCAAGGCAAGGGTGAGGGCAAGCTACTGGTGGCCAGGACTTGATAGACAGATGGAGAGTTTAGTGAGAGAATGTGTGTTATGCTCCAGCAGTGGCAAGTCCGAGTTAGTAAGAATTACACTTTTGTCCCCTGTGGAAGTGCCTGAGGAGCCATGGTACAAGCCGGGTCTGGATATTGTTGGTCCTTTCAATCTGTTGACCTCTAGTGAGAGATATGTACTTTTGCTGGTCGATTATACCTCCAAATGGGCGTCTGCATGATGTGGCAGCTCCATAACCACATGAATGTAATGGAGTTCCTCAAAGACGTGTTTGAGTGTGAAGGGATTCCAAAGGTTATTGTCATGGACAATGGTGTCCAGTTCTCATCTGATGAGATGAAAAGTTTCCTATTGGAGTGTAGATTAGCATCAAAGTACAGCACTATATTCTCCTCAGGCCAATGGCCTGGTGGAGAAAATGAATAGTCTGGTTAGAGATTGTGCTCAAGGTGCGGTTGCAGGTGGAGCGTCCCTCAGGGAGCTATTAAGAGAGAAGTTGTGGGCACACCGTACTACTCCCAACACGCTGACTAAGATTTCGCCTTTTCAATGGTTAAAAGGCCGGGTTGCTGGTTCCAAGAATAATCCCAGATAGTTGGAGTGGAAAAGGGTAGTGAAAAACCCCAGTTGGGACAAATTGATACAGTACCAATGGAGTTATAAGGAACTATTTGATACCAAATATGGGGCTTCTCCTAAAAATTGGAAGGTGGGAGAGTGTGAGTATGAAAAGACCGCGTTGGTGTGTCAAAGGTGGGTCCAAGTTCCTAGGGCCTTTCCACATTGTTGAAGTCATGAGGAATGTGGTGAAACTTGAAAATGGTGAAGTGTGGAGCATGCCACGTCTCACAAGAAGCACCTCGTTATTTAGGGGGTGTGGTGTTGGTGTTGGATGCAGTCAGGTAAGTGTGGATACACAGGATGTTAATCCTGAACAAGTCATGGGAGATTCTAGTTCTGATGAACAGGTCATGGGAGACACCAGTTCTGAACCTGGGTTCACAGTTGGGTTTGATCAACCCCGGAGCACACGGAACAGAAGGAAACCCACATACCTCAAAGATTATGTTTGAGGATACATTCTTGTGTTCCCATATTAAGTAAACATGACTGTTTGTGCTTTATTTGTATTTGCTGTTTTCTCTTATCACTCTTTGTATCTTTATACAAATGTGACATTATGTACTCTTTTCGGTTGAACTTTAATGGTTCTTTTTTTCATTTTTATTTTATTTTTTATGTTTTGGTTTGGGTCTGTTTATGTTATTGGGAGGGGGTGAGTTGTGGCATGCTTCCACCTGGGGTAGCTAGCACCTCAAGGTGATGTAATGCCATGGAGCTTTGGGTACATCACCAAGCATGGAATGTGGTGGTCACTTGGCAACAGGAGGCACCAGGAGAGTTATGGCTGGGCTGGCTGTACTGACCTTGTGGTGGATGCAATAAAGGGAGTTGAATCATCTTGGAGATGGTGTATTCTTTCAACAGATTTCTCCAAGGTTAGTACAATGTTACAATCAAGTGTCTTTCTGACATCCTATCAATGAATAATATGCAGCAATATGACCTTTTTTAATTTAAGTACTAGTGACTATTTTCGGTGCGTACACACCTTGAGCTTTTTCTGTGGCATTATACCGCTATATAAATGTGCTTTTGATGCACACTTCTAACAGCAGAATCTTCACCTTTAGAACATCCCCAAAGGGCAGACTGGATATGGAAGATTTTTCTGCACGTACATAGGTGGTGTTGTGCAGCTCCGCCCAGGAAGTGAGGACTGGACCAGTTTATAGACGCCACCCAAGCGCGCTGGCGAAATTTCCTTTCTTTCCGTGACTTTGTACTTAAAACCAGAGCTAGCTCCTACTTTTCTCATCAGTGAATAGGTTTTCTTTCTTCTTTTCAAAAGAAATTCCAATATGCAAGGGAAATGTCCTCTCCTCAGCCTACAGGTTTAAACCTTGTAGGTACTGTCCTAAACAAATGTCTGTGACGGATCCCCACGAGGTGTGTCTGGTGTCTACGGTTGGGCTCCGACTTCAAGTCGCGTGGGAATGGGCCCTGTTGAATCTGAAGGTGACCTGTGCAGCCCTGGCAAGTGTCACTCATCGAAGGTTAGATTAACGCAATCTGGTAATTTCTCTGCATTACTGCAAGGTCCCACAAAGATCACACAAATTAGCCGATGGACTTTACAGCCTGTTGGCTTTTTCTAATCAGTCTCTTACAAGATAATTTTGTTCACCTGTC
Source organism: Calotriton arnoldi (assembly GCA_963921515.1). Classification (NCBI taxonomy): domain Eukaryota; kingdom Metazoa; phylum Chordata; class Amphibia; order Caudata; family Salamandridae; genus Calotriton; species Calotriton arnoldi. The sequence goes on along the minus strand of CAWUFW010016751.1, from coordinate 117,990 downwards.
GCATGCAGCCAATAGGGAAGCTGTTTAGGGCTCTGTGTACCATGCCTGCCAAAGGCATGGTGCACCCTTGATATTGATACTGGGGACAGCCTGCCTGTGAAGAACAAAATCTACTGGTTATCTGACAAAGTGAGGGCCTGGATCAACCTGTAGCCTTCATAGGTAGGAGACACTTCCCAGGGAACAGAGGTGGAGCGCAATCGAGAGGGAAGCCTTTGATGGGGTCTGAGCTCTCAAGAAGCTAAGGCCATACCTGTTTGGGACTCACTTCCGGGTACAGATAGCCCACAGGCCCCTCAGATGGTTAAGGCAGATGAGGGGTGAGAATCTGTTGAGGAGGTCCATCTCCCTACAGGGAATGGACTTTACCGTGGAACACTATCTTGAAACAAATCACGCATACTTGGCGTTGTTTCCCATGACTTTTTGCAATCTGACCTTCTGTTTTTGAAAGTTTCGCTGAATTAGTTTTTGCTGGCTTTTGGAATCTGGGCACTTTACCCCTGCTAACCAGTGCGAACGTGCGTGTGCTCTTTGCCTAGAACATGATCAAATTGGGTTTATTCATAATTGGCATAGTTGATTTACTTATAAGTCCCTTGTAGAGTACATTAAATGTGCCCAGGGCCTATGAATCAAATATTACTAGTCAGCCTGCAGCGCTGATTGTGCCACCCACTTAAGTAGACATTTAAACATGTCTCAGGCCTGCCACTGCAGAGCCGGTGTGTGCAGTTTAAACTGCCATTTCGACCTGGCAAGTTAACCTTCTTGCCAGGCCCAAACCTTCCCCTTCCTTTTTATTACATATCGGTCACCCCTAAGGTAGACCCTGAACAGCCCATGAGCAGGGTACAGTGTATTTAAAAAGTAGGGCATGTACTTTTAAGTTTTACATGTCCTGGCAGTAAAATACTCTTAAATTCGCTTTTCACTACTGAAAGGCCCATCTCTCCCATAGGATAACATTGGGATTGCCTTATTACAGTTTATAAGTGTAATTTTCAAATGGGAAGAAAGGAGACCCCCACATTTGGTGTCTATGGAATACATGTCTGGTGTGGGTGACCGCTGTCTTCCAGCATTCCCTCTAGACAGCCACACACAAAGGAAGGGTAGGTGTGACTGAGTGGCCATCTGCATGCTGATGGATCATCCTGAGCAAGATGGGAGAGGGGAGTTGAAACTCCTAACTGAAAGGGCTGTGTCCTGTCCCCACACAAAGGGTTGCATATGCCCCTGTAGTGAATCTGGAGCCAGGACAGGGAAGAAATTAACTCTGTACACTTCAAAGCAACTCTTTGAAGTCTACCCCACTTAAAAGGCCCAACTAGGTATAAGTACTGGACCTCTGACACCAACAAATCAGAACACTGCTTGTACTGAGGACATTCTACCAGGAATAAGGACAGCTGTGCTGCCAGGAGGGACTGCCTCTTGGCTGAACTGTTTTGCTGTGTTGGCCTGATGCCTGCTGCTTACCTGGGAGTGAGAAGAACTGGACCTGCATCTCTACATCCCAGAACCAAAGTATCTCCAAGGGCTTGTTGGCTTGCCTAATGTTTCTGCAGTCTCGGGGACATCAAAGACTTCGCTCTGCAAACTGCAACCAGCACCTTGACTCTATCTGCTGTGTGTCCTGCTCTGCCAAGTGTTACCAATCTTGACCTGGGCCCTTGGAAGTAAGTACAAAGTGCTGCAACTAAGAAAATCCATGCATTGACGACTTTGAACCGATCGGAACCAATGCATTTCCCTTGACACTGATGCATCACTGCTGCTGCACGAACCATGGACTCCACATCACCAACTCCTATTTCCGACGCATTTCTGACAACGCGCACCTCAGCGCCGACGTATCGCTTTGTGCTGCTCGCAGTGCCTACAGCCCAGCGGTTTGGCAATGACGCATCACTCCGGTGTTCATCGCATCTTGACTCTTGATGCATCCACGATGGTGTGTAGCTTCGATCCGACGCACTGCGAGATAGACAACGACGCATCGCCTCCGCCTCCTTCGCTCCCTGCATCACCCCCGACGTTGACGCATCCAAGGTAATGTTCAGCAGGCCAAGGCTGGTTCCTGTATCCGACCCGCGCTCCAACGCAGTCGGCCTGAACTTTTGGATTTGTGCCGGTCAAGCATGACTAGATAGCCCCGATTGGCGCTATCTATTTCTAAGCACTACAAAAACATTTATGCTTTGAAAATTCATATATTGGCTTCAACGTATTAGATTTTTGTCGTTTTGGTGGTCTTTTGCTCATAAAAATATAAGCATTTTTCTAAACCGGTGTGGAGTCTTTTTGTGGTGTTTACACTGTGTTACTGTTTGAAGTATTTACTTTACACATTGCTTCTTAAATTAAGCCTGACTGCTCTGTGCCAAGCTACCAGAGGGTGAGCACAGGTTAATTTAAAGTGTGTTATTGACGTACCCTGACTAGGATTGTGGTTCCTGCTTGGACAGGGTGCATACCTCTACTAACTAGAAACCCAATTTCTAACAAGGCCCCTGACCATTCAGTCCAATAATCAGTTAATCATGCTTAGGCAGTGGCTCTCAAGGCCTTTACTCGACAATTGAAGAACAAAATACTGTGCCATGAAGGTGATGAGCCCAGCGGTACCTCCTCACTGCTGCAGAAGACAAGCCATCTAAGGCTAAGAACAAGTGAGGTAATTTACTTTATTCCGAGGCTATGGAGCAATTATCGCGTTCCTACTTGGTGGACGATGGCTATAGTGCTGCAGAACCTCCACATTGCCAACCCAGTGCAGAATTGCAGCCACCTTCAGGCGGAGTGTCCTAGACCAGGGAAAGTAGCAGAGATGTCGGACGAAGATCCGAACATGATCAAATGATTCAAAAGTTTTCAAGTGATCACATTATTCAAATGTTTCAAGTGACCCAAAAAGGGCATTGATAGGTCTTGGGGGGCATGTCAAGACAAGTTATTAGATTTGTCTGGTCCCTTTATGAAGCTTCTTGAACTGTCTTACCAAGAGAAAGAATTGTGTTCGTTCATAGGCCCTGATATCTTGCCAGGCTGGGCCCAGTGGACCATATGTCAACTGGGCAATGATAACTGCACAATTTCAGCGGAACAACAACAATCTATATTAATGCGCATTCATCCCCAGCTGATGAACTGTGCAAATGGTCGTGAAGGATCTGCAACATTTTGTCATGATGATCACAGTGCTGGACAAGGCACAACTGGCTTGAAAAAAGTGTTATGACCTGCCCTTTTTGGCAGCTTAAGATGAGGAATATTCTTCCCTTCCAGAGCCGGATGGGGATGAGCCAGGTTTAATCGAGGCAGCTTCAGAAGAGGTCCCCCCAGCAGCACAAGCGCCATATTTATAGGTATAGATTAGTCCTGTTTCTCTGGGGCAGAGTGGAATGCTTTCTATACAATTGGCAGTTGATAACTCGAGATGCTTGAGTTCTAGAGACAACTCATGGCTTCAAGCTAGAGTTTTGTGGTACCCCAGTTCAGTGGTCTGCTCCGAGATGACTGAGTTTTTCCCTTCAAGAGCAGTCTTTTATTGATTCTGAAATTCAGAACCTATAGAAGAAAGAGGCAATATGCGTATCAGAACCACGTCCCATAGCACAGTGGAGCAATATATTCCTTGGAAAGGAGTAAGGCGGAGATTAAAGGTTGGTACTGAATCTTCGAGATTTCAAAGGCTGGATTCTGCACAGGCATTTCAAGATGGAACCTATTCATCTATTAAGAGACCTTCTCAATGATGCTTATTTGACCATTCCAATTTTTGTGCCACCCAGGCTGTTCCTACAGTTTTAGTGGTAAATTCATGGTTTTAATTTTTTGTTCTCTCATTTGGCCTTTCGTCAGCTCCTTGGTACTTCACCAAGATGATCAAGCCTGCAGCCGAAGGTCTGTAAGTTAAGGGAGGTCGGTTAATAGCCTATCTGGAGGACTTGATTATCATGGCTCAAGAGCCGACCAAGCGACGCTTCATCTGTTATGGGCAATCCACATCAATTGATTAGAACTACTCTCATGTTTGTTTACCATCAAGACTATCACCACGAAATGTGAATTGTTGCATATTCAAATGGACAATAAATCTGCAGTTTGTTACATCACAAATGTTGATGAAGACAAAAATGTTGGAAGAGATAAGCAAGGACTTCTGCATTTTTGCCTCTAACACCAGGTTTCAGGGATGGTGAATACATTCCGGGACAACGGATTGTTATAGAGTACTGGAATTTCAGACATGTGAGGGATGCCAGCGATTGCATGCTGCATCCTCATGTGTTTCAGTGTCTGAATCGGATGTGGGGTGCAGGCACGGTGGATCTTTTGACATCCCGATTGAACAGACAAATGAAGGATTTCTTCAACTGGAGGATGGTTCTGGTGGTGAAAGTGGCCGATGCATTCCTTCAGAATTCACACAGGAACATCTAATAAACTCTCCCCCTGTTCATGATGATCCAGGAACTACAGCACAAGCGAGGAGGCAAGAAGCGGATTTGATTCTGGTCACTCGGATCTGGAGAACACAGTCCTCATGGAAATGTCCTAGAACAAGCTCCCTCTCTTTCCGGAACCTCTAGAGACCCCAGTGGATCACCCCATTTAATGAAAGGCTAACTGAGACTCAAGGCTTGGAAGGTTTCAGGAATCATTGGCAGATGCCTGGAATTTCACAGCAAGCTGCGTCCTACATTCACCAGGCCTGGTCCTCTGGTACCCATAGGAGGCATTCTTCATCCTGGAAGAGGTGGATGTTTTGGTGCAAGGAACGGAGTGTGGATCCTTTGGAGGCAGACTTGAACCTGGTAATAATTTTTTGTCTCAGTTGTTCGTTGATGGTCTTGCTTACAGGTCAGTCAATAGATTGGCTGCTTCTTCGGGACATGCCCCAGTGGATGCTCGGCCCATTGATGAACACTCTTTGGTGTGTAAATTGCTGAGGTGAATAAGACTCACTAATCCTCCCAAACCTAGAAATTAAACTTTATAGGATGTTACTGTAGCCCTAAGGTTCCTGAAGGGATGGCCGGACAATTTTGATTTGTCTAGGAAGGAATTGTCTGCAAAACTGACAATGATATTGTGCCCGATTTTGTGCAGAAGAGTGTCTGATGTGCGAGCTCTGAACTTAACAGGAAGGGGATTCCTACCAGATGGAGTTTCTTGTAACATTTCCAAATGCACAAAGACACATTCTAGGTGTATACCATATCCTGGGGTTCCTGAAAATCCAAATTGTGTGTAGTACAATATTTAAAGTCACATGAAGATTCTGCAAGGGAATTTAGACGAGGCTCTACGGGTAAGTTACCTATGCTCTTCAGAAAGCTTACAGGCCAGTGACATCAGCAACCCTGGCCAGGTGCGTCATGTGGCTTATATCAGAAGCTGGTATGGACTTCACTAAATCTGGGGCTCATTCAGCGAGAGGTGCTGTGGCCTTGAAAGCCTATTTATTAGCATCGATTGGAGGACATTTGAGGGTCACAGATTGGTCTCTGATTCAACATTCAAAACGTTTTATTGTGACCCTCTGGTAGAAGTTGCTTCTGTTTTTGTGGGAAGTTTTGAACAAACGGAACTGGAGGCTCCGGTCCTCCCATAGAATAGAACATTTTCTAGCTACTGTGTCTACAATTTTCAATTCTATTAAGGACACAGAGGCGATCACTTTACATACATTATACATTTTCATTTACAATGAATTTCTGTCTGTCCGCTCTCATTTATATTGATAAAATACTGAGTACAGTAGTAACTTCTGATATTGTTATTTCAGACAACGAACAGAAGGAAGAGTGAATATGAAGGTTGAATTGCAAAGATGTCCAAACCCTATACGTTCCCATGACCTGCCTGGGAACGAGAGGAGTCGGCATTGGAGCTGAAAACTGCATTGCTTCGGATAAAAGCGCAATTGATGTGAAAGAAGTGCACAGAAGCAGGATTGAGTCCTTAGACAGCGGGCCATATGCACATAGGTAACTTACACTTTTGGTGTAAGTTTACTAATCTTTTGCTATTCACAAACTATGGGTGTAGTTTTATGTGTAATATTTTACAACTGCAAAGACTGTCCTATCATTTTATGTGCAGAGTTCTTCACAGTCATAAAGATACAACACATAAAACTACACTCATAGTTTGTGAATAGCAACAAATAGTAAACTTACACCAACAGTGTAAGTTTACCTCTGTGAATACGGCCCCTGGGGTTCTGCCTTGACTTGTTGGTGAAGAAAAATAGATTTCGTAAAGAAAGAGGCAGTAAAATAGTGTCCGTCCCATTTGGTTGGTTGGGACTATCGTGATTGGTGGATTGGACTATCGTGATTGGTGGTTTGGACTATGACATGGGGCCTTACCATGGGAGATGTGGTTTGTCTTTAAACAGTTTTTGATTGGCTGAGCTTCTGAGCAGAGAAGTCTCTTTTCTATCTGCACTGTGACCAGCCAAACAGTACATATTTCTTATATTGCACAGCAGCCGGGTAATAGCAGAGAATCTTCACCATTGACCTGACATATGATGTACATAGTTACCAGCCCCGGAACACAGAGGAACAGTGGACATTCTGCCAGGGATGCTGTGGTTTGTCTCACTTTCATCGCCTCTCTCCTGCCCCTGAAACAGAGCTGTTTCTTTTTAAAGGAGTAACAAAGGAAGAAACATCGTAGCAAGTCACACTTTTTAAACACCAAAGTTACTACTGGGATTGCCGAGGCTGTGGGTGGAAGTGGCTACAGTGGCAACCATCTGCTGTCCATGGGAGAAAATGTGCAAAAGTGTCGCTCTAAGGATTGTGTATTCACCAGTCCTCCGCCATGGAGCACAGCCTGTTAACTCCTATCATACAATCTGTGGACTCAGTGCGGGGTGGAGAGTATATCCGCTGCCGAGGGAATCGCGGGGAGATGAACCCACCACAGACAGGTGTGAGTGGGAAGCAGAGATTGGTGATGCTGCTGTGCGTAGACTGCATCAGTGTCACCAAAATATAGATGCAAGTTACTACACTTTAAATATCTACACGGAATGAGCCACACACCAGATAAAGTACACAAAATCGACCCACAATTATTCCTAAATATCAGAGATGTGGTAGCCACGTGGCACCTTTATCTACCTGGCCTGGAGATGTCCAGGTGTGAAAAACCCTTTTGGAAACAAGTGTCTGATAAACTGCCGGAGATGGTTGACATCTCTTTGGAGTGGTCGCCTATGGTGGCCGCCCTGGGGTACATGCACCCTGACCCATAATCCATCGGGAAATTAGTGGCAATAGCCTTATTGTTCACCAAACGTAGAGTGGCCATGTCATGGTACAGAGGTCTGGAGCTCAGGTGAAGGACTCCATCAGAGACACGGCAACATGTAATGGCAGAGCGGAAGCATACGCGAACCCTATAGCTAGCTAAATCACGGGCAAACTACACTTGGGGTTACCTATGGACCTAAACGGCACCCAAACTGAGTGGGGGTGACTCAACGATGCAAGAGCAAACAAAAACAGCATAGGTGGATAAACTATATGTGCTGATCATTGTAGATAAAGCACATGGGGTGTATTGATTGACAATCTGATGATTCTAATATTGCGTTGTTAAACCGACCAATAATAATTAATGTGACATAGCAACGAGAACACCCATGAGTTGAGATGATGGTTCTGATAACTATATAACTCTGGGAAGTGGTCAACAGGCAGCGATACTGATTAAATAATATTAAAAATATAGTGTGGTTATCAATGGAGCATGTATGTGTTCCAGAATGTATGCATACGCATGTATGCTCGTCAACACTATTGCTGTTGTTCACATGTTAAATAAAAATTCCTCCTCAGATCCCTGAAGGATCTAGTAGAATGAATACATTTAAGATAAGAGAAAAGTGTATCAGCCGCGCTCTAGTAGGGTGAGAGGGAGCTGTGACATCACAAAGGCATTTAAGCAAAGGAAAGGGGTCACAGCTTGCCCTCTTAGGCCTGCCAACCTCCAGAAAAAACTCACCATGGGAGAGGAGGCAACCAGGAGGGGCAGGGCATGGTGAGTGGATGGGGTTAAGGGGCATGGCCATTGAGCGGGGGCTGGTCTTAATGCAGGTCACCACCCGAGAGCCCCCCTAAAAAATAAATTGACGCTTCAAGGACTGCTGATGTCCTGGGGAGATTGCAACAACCCGAAGAGCGTCAGCTGTGCTCAGCCTTACACACAACGTGTGTTGGAAATGCTTTCTACAGCGGCATCCATTTTACATTGTCTGTCACCATGTGATAGCGGCTCCTCACTGGGTGACTTTGTGGAAGGAGCCCATATCGTGTGTCACACGGTGGCGCCGTGTGAACTGTCAGGTCTGCCTCTAGCATGTGAGTGGGGTGAGATGTGACACCACTAATACATTTAAGATGAAGTGTGGTAACAGGCTCTCCAGCAGGCGGGGTGGCAGGGAACCTGTGACATCACAGAGGCTCTTAGGTTGAAGAAGTGCTATGGCAGCCTGCCCTCCATTGGAAGATGGGAAACAGTGACATCACAAAGGGCTTTAATTTAAAAGAAATTTGTGGCAGCCTGTTCTCCAGCAGGGGAAGGGAAGCAGTGACACAAGAAAGGGCTTTAACCCCTTCCCTGCTCATGACGAGCTCAGCTCGTCATGCTGCACGGGCGGGCTGTGCGCATGACGAGCTGAGCTCGTCATGACCACACCCGCAATTGAAATGTCCAGCACCTGGTTGGAATTCCTGCCGCACCGACGGCGTTAAAGAAGAATATAGCGTGCAGTAGCCTGCCGTCTAGTGGGGCGAGAGGGAACTGTGACATCATAAAGGGCTTTAAGAAACGGGAAAAGTGTGAGAGCCTGCCCTACAGCAGATGAGGGAGAAGGAACCACGGGAACCCCAGCTTAGGCAGTTTGATATGGGAATGTCTAATTTGGGGCTCCATCAATTGGTGGATTGCCCCACCCATACTAAAGGGCATACCCTAGATTTAGTCTGGTCATCTAATCATCTTGTCAGACTAACAAGTATTCAACCATGTGCCTGGTCTGATCACTTTTTAATTTCCTGTTGGGTCCCATTGGATAGTTTTCCTGCACTTCCCCCGCTTGAGTGGAGGAGAGTGCGAAAATGGCACAATATTCAGGCAGACAATCTAGCGGACACATTACAGAGGCTAGCCCCACTAAACTTGGAGGAGGGCAATATTGATACAGAAAGCCAAACCCTCAGTAATACTCTTCAAATAGCCATCGATCAAATAGCACCAGAACGAAGAGAAAGAACCAGACTTAAAGGGAAGGTGGCCCCTGGTTTAATGAGGCATTGAGGGAAAGTAAACAGAGTCTCCGCAAAGCTGAGAGACAGTGGCGGAAAGCCTACGACCCCACGGATTTAACAAACTATAAAGCTATTTTAGCTCTCTATAAAAAATCTATCATAACCAGGAAAGCCGAGTATTATGAGGCTCGCATTATTGAAGCTCCAAACAAACAGAAGGTGACTTTTAAGATTCTAAATGAACTTAGTAAAAAGCCAGATGTAAATTCTGTAGCAGCGCATCTAGACTGCAATGTACTGCAGTCCTTTTTCTCAGAAGATAACAGATATCCTTCTGGAGATTGAAAAAATTCCTATCACCTTGAGCTCCGTGGAGTTGCTTACACCCCGCTTCCTACCGGCCAGCTCCTCACTAGTTTCCCTCCACTGGACCCAGAATCTTTGATGCTTCTGATTAACAGAACCAAATCAGGCTCCCCGGCTGACCCATGCCCGCCTAAGATCTTTCGGTTGGCTTTGCCGGCCTTGGAGAGTCAGATTCTCACTCTCCTGAATAATTCTTTAGCGAGTGGTCAAGTCCCCCTTAATTTTAAGGAGGCAAGAGTCATGCCCTTATTAAAGAAACTGGGAGCAGACAAGGCCGAGCTCAAAACTATAGACCCATCTCCCAACTCCCGTTCCTGGCGAAGGTTGTGGAGCAACATGTCCTGAAGACTACCTCAGCGTTCCTGGAGGAACATGAGTTGCTCCAACCTCGCCAGGCTGGGTTCAGAGCCCACCATAGCACGGAGCTAGTCATGCTATCGGTACTTGATGATCTTAGGATGAAGGCCGATAACAAAGACCCGAGTGCCCTGATTCTTTTAGATCTTTCTGCGGCGTTCGACACGGTCAGCCACACTACGCTATTGACCCGGCTGTCGGCCCTGGGCTTTCGAGGGCACGCCTATAACTGGCTAGAATCTTTTCTATCAGGTCGCTCACAGAGGGTCCAACTTGGTGCCCAGGTATCGGAAAAGGGCAATATTTTCTGCGGAGTCCCTCAAGGCTCTGCATTGTCCCCGCTCCTTTTCAATATATACCTGCAGCCCCTGGTAGCTGCACTATCCAATATGGACTGCCGGGTTTTTAATTACGCGGATGATACCCAGCTCATCCTGAGGATTGATAACTCGGCTTGTGCCCAAATATCAGTTAAGAACATCCTTAGGTTTACAGTCAACTGGATGACTTCAAACTCCCTAAAAATCAATCCTGACAAAACCGAAGTACTAGCCTTCCCATCAAAAAACAATCCCTGGAGCAGCCTGTTTTGGCCTAGAGAGTTAGGGGCCCCCCCTAGCCCATCGCCAGTTGTAAAACGCCTGGGAATTAAGATCGACTCTGAGCTTTCTATGATCCATCAAGTTAACTCAGTGGTGGGCACATGCACTGGCCTCCTAAGACAGCTGAGGAAATTGGTTCCTCTGCTTTCAGTGTCATCTATGAAAACCATAATATCAGCAACCATTGTTTCACGACTCGACTATGGCAATGTGCTATATGTCGGGCTTCCTGAGAAACTCATGAAGAAACTTCAGGTGGTACAAAATGATGCAGCCAGGCTGATCTTCAGGTTGCCTAGAAGAACTCATGCCACCCCACTGCTGCGTAAACTGCACTGGCTGCCAGTTAAGCAGAGAGCGAAATTCAAGGGACTTTGTATTGTCCACAAAGCTCTATATGGACATGACCCAGGGTACATAAAGGAACGCCTAAACAAATACGTACCAGGACGGGCCCTTCGGTCAGCAGAAGCCGTCCAACTGGTCTGCCCTCGGAGTAACCTGGTTTCCAAAGGGGGTCGAGCTTTTTCGGTCCTCCTGCCACAACTCTGGAACCAGCTGCCCGATACCCTTCGGAAAGAATCTGGTCTGCTTCTTTTCCGGAAGCAGTTGAAAACTATCCTCTTTAGGGAAGCATTAGATACAACATATGATCTCTCAACACCATGAAGACCTCCCCGCCTTGACGCTGTCCCGCTTCTTCCAAAGCGCTAAGAGACCTGTCGGTGTATATGCGCTATACAAAAATAAAATAACATAACATAACATGTGACATCAACTATGTTTTTAGAATAAAGTGTGGGCACTTGCTCTTCATCAGGAAAGGGGCGCTGCTACATCGCATAAGGCCCTTAAGTTAAAGCGTGAGAGCCTGTCTTCTAATGGGGGACGGGACCTGTGACATCACAAAAGGCTTTACCATAAAGGAAAGGTAGTGAGGCCTGCCCCCTAGAAGGAAGGGGAGATCTGTGGCATCACAAACACCCTTAACTCTATAGGTGCAGCTGTCAGCCAATGACCGACGGCCGCACTGCCTCCCAAGTGCGAGTGTTGGCCAATGGCCGACACTGAGGAAGCACCTAAAGGCCCCTCAGGTGCGGAGAATAGAGTGTGTCCATTTATATTTTTTTAACTCCGACTGCTCAGGAAGAGTTTCCCAAGCAATCAGTCTTTTTTTTAAAATTTGGTTTAATGACAATCAGCATGCAGATGGCATTACACTAAAGTGAAAGTAAAACAAGCCCATCAGCTCATTTTACTTTCACTGCATCAGTGCTCGGGCGGCATATTTCGACCCGAGTACTGATTTGGGTGGGAGTGGTATCGTTGGAAAGGGGAGAACCTCCCGTTACCAATAAAACCTCTCCAGTGGAGCCCTGCTTGGGGATCACCATAGGAGAGCGATCCCCAAGCAGGAATCCACCCACTAGGCCCAGGTATTTTGGGGGAGTAGCCCCTTGGGCAAGGGCTTGTGCTCCCCCCCACCCCATAGCAGATCAGTCTAGCTTCCCCTCCTAGGGGGCAGATGGGGTAGTTACCACCGATATGCCCCCCCGGGGGGCTGAAAGCCCACAAGACATTAGGGTTGTTCTTTAGAATAATTAGAATGGGTGTGGGCTGCCAATTATTGGCATGGCCATGCCCCCACTCCGAAAAACAATAATGAAAGTCTTTCTGCCTCCCCAGAGGGCATATGGTGTGATTTCCCCTGATCTGCCACCCAGGGGGCAGAAAGCCCACTAGAAGCCAGGGTATATTTTTTCTCAAATATTTCAAGAGGAAAGGGACATCATAATGTGACATCATAAAGGATTTTAGAATAAAGTGTGTCCCGTGCTCTTCAAAGGGAAAGGGGGAGCTGTGACATCACAAAGGGCTTTTAGATGATGGCAAGGTGTTGCAGCCTGCCCTCCAGTGGGGGAGAAGGGGGAGCAGCAACACTACAAACTCATTTAAGTAACAGTGGCAGCCTGCTCTCCAGCTGTGAAGGGGGAGCTATAACATCACAAAGGCCCTTATGTTATAGGGGTAGCTTTGACAACACAAAGGCCCTTAGGTTAAAGTGTGGCAGTCTGCTCTCTAGAGGGGGAGGGGGAGCCGTGACATCACAAAAGTCTTTGAATTAAAGGGGGAGCTATGACATCACAAAGCCCCTTAAGTTAAAGTGTGGCAGTCTGCTCTCCAGTGCGGGAGGGGGAGCTGTGGAATCACAAAGGCCCTCAAGTTGAAGTGTTATACTCTGCCCACCAGCGGGGACGCTGTGGCATCACAAAGGCATGTGCAGCTAGTCCATCATTAGACAAGGGGACAACAGCAAGTGCCAAGAGCAAAGGGGCAGAAAACAAGTGAGAGGCGCAACTGCAAGAGCAAGAAGCAGGCACCCAGCAAGGCTGAATCCAGTAGTACGTCCTACTCTCTGAAGGCCTGAGAGCGAGTGCCACAAATCCTTCCCCTGACATATGTGCAGGGCACAAGCCTTAAATCTACTATGACAGTATGTTTACATCTGACTGAAAATGTTGTAGAAACAGTGAGAAATGCAGCCAGCTTGACAGGTGTCCTGAACATAAAAATATATATCAAGTTTAACTCTTCCAGGTGTGAGGAAAAAGACCTTGATAATCTGGGACAGCAGCGCAATTTCATCTCCCAAGTGTCGTCCAGTTTTTTACTTCTGAGCAAAAATAGTTTTGCTACCAAGGACTGAACTCTAAGACAAATGTCCTAGCTGTTAATATTCGGGCCCCTTCCATTACGACATTAAAACACTTTCTATTTACACAACCTCAAAGCTGCAAGTCTGCAGTAGTAGGTACTATGGGCCTCATGTATGTGTTTTTGCTGTAGGGCAGGGCAGCAGGCCTTCCTGCTGCGCTGCCCTACGGCAAAAGAAAAGGGCAGGAATGTGCTGCATCTATGCGATACAGCGCACTTCTGACCTTTTCCCTGTTCCAGCACACAATAGGCTTCCGTGCACCAACGCAGGCACCTTTGCACCATGGTGCAAGGGTGACTGCGTTGCAGGGATGATTATTTTTGTGCAGGAAGGGATAACTTCCTGCACAAAAACAATCACAAGAGGCTTTTTCCTTTTTCTGCTGCAGAACGAAGCACACATAGAAAAATGAAAAACGAGGAGAAATAAAGATATTTCTCCTCATTGTGCCTCCTTTACGCCTCCCTGGGGAGGCGTAAGTTTTTGGAGTTGCCTCAGATTTACGATTTCTCGTAAATCTGGGGCAGTGTCAAAATGCCATGGATGTTGCTGGGAACGCCCCCAGCAACACCCACTGCACGCCCCTTTAACGCAGAAAACTGTGTTAAAGGAGACAATATTTACAAAGCAGCATTAGCCAAAAAAAGTGGCTTAGTGCGGCTTCGTAAATATGGAGCAGGCTCCGGAGCCACGGAACATTACAAAAAGTGATGCACTGGTGGCGCAAGGGGCCTTATAAATGATGGTATATCTCTTCGGATGGCGGGCTGTGTTAACGGTATGTCTCTTCAGAGACCGTCAGTGCTGACAGTATGTCTCTTCGGATGGCGGGCTGTGCTGATGGCATGTCTCTTAAGACGATGGGCTGTGCTGATGGTATGTCTCTTCAGAGACCATCAGTGCTGACAGTATGTCTCTTCAGGTGCCTGGCTGTGCTGATTGTATGTCTCTTAAGATGACAGGTGGTGCTGACAGTATGTCTCTTCAGATGATGGACTGTGCTGACGGTATGTCTCTTCAGATGCCGGGCTGTGCTGATGGTATGTCTCTTCAGGTGCCTGGCTGTGCTGATGGTATATCTCTTAAGATGACAGGCGGTGCTGAGGGTATGTCTCTTCAGATGCCGGGCTGTGCTGATGGTATGTCTCTTAAGATGACAGGCGGTGCTGACGGTATATCTCTTCGGATGACGGGCTGTGCTGATGGTATGTCTCTTCAAATGATGGGCTGTGCTGATGGTATGTCTCTTCAGGCGCCTGGCTGTGCTGATGGTATGTCTCTTAAGATGACAGGCGGTGCTGAGGGTATGTCTCTTCAGATGCCGGGCTGTGCTGATGGAATGTCTCTTCAGATCCTGGGCTGTGCTGACGGTATGTCTCACCAGATGCGAGCCTGTACTGACAGTATGTCTCTTCAGATGCTGGGCTGTGCTGACGGTGTCTCGTCAGATGCTGGGCTGTGCTGATGGTATGTCTTTTCAGATGATGGACTGTGCTGACGGTGTGTCTCTTCAGATGCCCGGGCTGTGCTGATGGTATGTCTCTTCAAATGATGGGCTGTGCTGATGGTATGTCTCTTCAGGCGCCTGGCTGTACTGATGGTATATCTCTTAAGATGACAGGCGGTGCTGACGGTATGTCTCTTCAGATGCCGGCCTGTGCTGACGGTATGTCTCTTCAGGCGCCTGGCTGTACTGATGGTATATCTCTTAAGATGACAGGCGGTGCTGACGGTATGTCTCTTCAGATGCCGGCCTGTGCTGACGGTATGTCTCTTCAGATGCCGGGCTGTGCTGACGGTGTCTCTTCAGATGCCGGGCTGTGCTGATGGAATGTCTCTTCAGATGATGGACTGTGCTGACGGTATGTCTCTTCAGATGCCTGGCGGTGCTGACGGTATGTCTCTTCGGATGACGGGCTGTGCTGACGGTGTCTCTTTAGATGCCAGGCTGTACTGATGGAATGTCTCTTCAGATGTCGGGCTGTGCTGATGGTATGTCTCTTAAGATGACAGGCGATGCTGACGGTATGTCTCTTCAGATGACGGGCTGCGCCGATGGTATGCCTCCTCAGATGTCGGGCTGTGCTGACGACATGGCTCTTCATATGATAGGCTGTGCTGACGGTATGTCTCTTCAGATGACAGGCGATGCTGATGGTATGTCTCTTCAGATGACGGGCTGCGCCGATGGTATGTCTCTTCAGATGCCTGGTGATGCTGATAGTATGTCTCTTCAGATGCCGGGCTGTGCTGATGGTATGTCTCTAAAGATGCCGGGCTGTGCTGACGGTATGTCTCTTCAGATGATGGGCTGTGCTGACGGTATGTCTCTTCAGATGCCGGGCTGTGCCGATGGTATGTCTCTTTAGATGCCTGGTGGTGCTGACGGTTTGTCTCTTCAGATGTCGGGCTGTGCTGACGGTATGTCCCTTCAGATGATGAGCAGTGCTGACTGTATGTCTCTTCAGATGCCGGGCTGTGCCAATGGTAAGTCTCTTAAGATGCCAGGCGGTGTTGATGGTATGTCTCTTCAGATGACGGGCAGTGCTGATAGTATGTCCATTCAGATGACCGGCTGTGCTGATGGTATGTCTCTTCAGATGACGGGCGGTGCCGATAGTATGTCTCTTCAGATCACAGGCTGTGCTGAAGGTATGTCTCCTCAGATGACAGGCTGTGCTGATGGTATGTCTCTTCAGATGACGGGTGGTGCCGATAGTATGTCTCTTCAGATCACAGGCTGTGCTGACTTACTGTTGAACCCAAAACTTTAACACCTGATGCTCTGGCTACCAAGGTGGAGCACCCCAAGTCTTACTCAGGGAGGTGGTGAACGATAGAGACTCACTCGCCAATCAAGCAAATAAGAGTTAAAAACTCATTGTCCAGCGAGTACATTCACTTGTAAACTCAAAGTGTTTTAATATTGACACAGAAGTAAACACTACACATAAACTGCAGAGGGCAAAAATAATGCGCACAGTTACACCTCGGGCAATCACGGTGTTGGGGAGTCGGTCAGTGATTACTTTAGACTACCCCAAGCCTCTTGTAGTAATGGATACGGTAATGAAACAGTCAGTGTGAAGTCTAATAAAATGCTGCGGCGGGACTGGTAAGTTACAGTATCCTGACATTCCGTCATGGCGGACGCTAACATCAGCCGGCATATGGTACGGCTGTTTCAAGAGCATAATTGCAACTATCCCAGCGTCTCTTACTATCTGGCGTCCTCTCTCGTGTCCGAGATAGTAACATGGCTCACTTATTCTTTATTCTTTACTTAAGCTGATCACAAAAGTTTTGATTTTTTTACCCATTTTTCAGTTTTCAGCAACAATCCCCCCTGCTTGTCACCGTTGCGCTGACTTTGAGGAAATTGAACCCTGGGTACAAAAAAGAAAGCCTTCTGTCTGATGGAAAATGTGGCAGCCTGCATTCCAGATGGGGAGTTATGACATCACAATGGGTTTAAGATGAAGTGTGTACAATACCCCTTACAGAAGCTTTCAGATCAATCAATTATGAAACTTGCAAGTCCTGCAATAAAAACTTACCGCACTCTTTGGGGAGTCACGGAGTACATATGTGAGCCCACATTCACTCAAGGGCTTTTACGCCACAATAGAAGAATGTGTTGCCATCCATCTCAGTTTTACTCTTTTACCAGATTTGGGAAGATGAAAGGCGGAGTGAACTCAAAGTGTTTCAAACCTGTGACCCCGAAGTCAGACACAGATCTCTGCAGTAGGTGCATTAGTCCCCTGAGCAACAGACTCTGCTTAATAGAAGCTGTGGACAGTCATTGAAGCTGGGGTTACATCTTGGCATAGAAGCTATTCCCTGGAAAATGGGATATACGAGAAAGGGGAATGAAAGCAGTGGCCTCAGATTTTAGAATTTTCTCTGAAATTAGGGGTTTTTCGTTACCACCCATCTCACAATCAGACCCGGTGAGAGGCCCAAAGCTGGAATTCACTCTGTTTCTCGAGTACACTCGGACATGTTGTTTTTCAGGCTTGTGTCGGGTCAGTATGTAGTGACATCTCAGAGAGATGGCAGCAGAGATCAGGTGTCTTCGTGTTGAGCACCTGCTTAAAAACTGGGGATGCAGAGGAGGATTGGGGTGTCTTCAACTCAGCGTCAAGGTGGAGAGAAACCGGACATCATTTAGAAGTTGCAGGGAATGAAGTGGAATGGCGAAAATAATGAGCAGTGGGGTGACTGGCTATTTACAGTGCCCACTGTGTAATAATAAGTGACCTCCTTACTGGGATCTGACAGTAATACCATCACTGATACCAGCAGCTGAAGGCTGGTGGTGGCAAGTGGTGAAATACTGAGTTATGTTGATATGTTTTCTGGATTTTATGCAGAACATGGTCTGTGCTAAAGGCTTCCTAGCCCCTCTGGCAGCACAGACTAAGTCAACATACCAACATGAGACAGAGAACCGGTAGGCGGAAACCCACGCAACCCATGGAACTTTACGTGAGGAAGATGCGTATTGGGCAACATTCAGACCTGTGAAACTCAGACAGTGGACTACAAACTTCTTTCTCACTATGAACAGACACGCCCAAGAACCCACACCACAAATAACCCTATCCTAGTGCCCACAATATGTAAAGTGTTTCTTATAAATAGAAACAAGATAGTGGCTGCAATTTTTTGATAGGAAGAAAAACAATAGAAAGTATTGAAACATAATAATGGTGTATGGAGTGGAGAGGTGTGGTGCAGCGGCCAGGGCAGCTGACTTCGGAGCACAGGGCTCACGGTTCGATCCCCGGCTCCGGCGGCAGCTCAGCTCAGTACCATGTGACTCTGGGCAATAGCTCACTTAATTTCCACGACGGCCCCCAGCGCCTTGAGACCCGTAAGGGTGAGTAGTTCGCGCTTTACAAATTACGGATTTGTATTAATACTTCTCCCTCTCAATTCTCCTCCAAAGTCTCCTTCCCCCTCCTCTGTCTAGACTAACCTGAGCACTAGAAATAGCTTGGACGTTTCTTGGGTGGCCTTGCCCACATCCGCATCCCTTCATGGAATGACTGTTCCGTATGAAGCCAGCTGTTGTCTTTATTTCTGCGTTCAACAGTTGTGCCCCCTCTGGCAGGCCGATAAGCCCGTCTGGAGGTTCACTCAATGTGCCGGCCCCTGGCCTTCTGCGTGATCTCTTAGCCTCCTCTGGAACGAAGGCGCCTCTCTGTCAAATAATGCTCGTAGGCACCATATATACCTTTTGGTTGCATGTCCTTTATGGACCTTTCTAAAATTAACAATAGGCCCCACTTTGACTTTTTGTCTACTTGTTTTCCAGTGAAACCTTGTTTTTTGTTTAAAAACACTAACTTGAAAAATTATATATCGAGCCATATTAAGTCTAAAAATAAAGTAATATATTTGAGCAGCTGAATTATCACATTTACATTGAGTTTGTTATTTAAACAACTTTAGCAGCTACGCATCTAAAATCGAAATAATATGCATTTAAATCATTAAGTATATAAAAGATAATGGTGCATACCTAAAGAAGAAAAATATAAAGATTATGTCAATGTGGCTGGTTGTGGTCGCAGGCATTCTATACACCATGACTTTAGTGCTATATATTTACCATATTTTGATACTGTACCTCCTCGGCCGTGTTCAGAGCCAGGATTGGCTGCCGAAGACGCCATTTTTGTTGGCAGTCTAGTCTTCGGCCTGAGCTTCCTTACTTAATGTGCCTAGGAGCACTGGCGCAAACGAACGCACTGACTGGGGAACGCGACAAGAACCTATTCTAAAGTACTGGCAGCATTCTTATAATTGCTTGTTTTAGAGCAACCTGATGATTTCTAAGTAACTTGGCATGAGTAGAATGTTTTAACTCACTTTCCTCACGCACACTAGAAGAGCTCTTTACATATTTTGATATTGCACCTCTTCGACCGTGTTCAGAGCCGTGATTGGCTGAAGACACCATTTTTGTTGGCAGTTTAGTCTTTGGCCAGGCTTCCCAAATTAAGGTGCCTAGGAATGCAGGTGAGAAGTGGATGAGCGCAGTGGGCGCACCGCCGGCACGCAATGGCAAGCCAATCTGTGCCCGTCCGTGCCAAGACTGCACCAGGTGCCATGACCCCTGGTCACTTTTCACCCCAGGAGTACTTCAGAGAGCTGCTGTTACTGCTTAACAAGGATAAACCTTTGTTATACAATACGTTCAATCCCTGTTACGACCAAGATCATTTTCATTGTTCTCACTATTTGTGGGTCTGGTAGGCTGAACAAAACCTTTTAGTAGATAAGACTGTGGGTTTTTCTTACCCTCAAGCTCTGGCTGAGAGAGATTTCAGAGTGAAATGCACACTAATAAATACACGCTCCCTTATGAAGCATAAGATAGATTTGTTTAATCACTCAGAACTACATTCACCTGATATGGCATTTTTAACTGAGACATGGGCGGACGAAACTTCAGACCAAGACCTGGTTGATGCTCTTCCAGTGGGATTTTCTATTCTTAGGTTGGACCGTGTAGCCAAAGGGGGAGGGGGGGGGCCTGCTGGTGATTTATCAGGACCACCTGGGTGTCGCATGTGAAACGGCCTCAGTACTTGATTGTGAAGCCATGCTATTCAGGTGTAAGATATCCAACCAGTCCTTTTTTAATGGATTACTGATCTCCAGGCCTCCTGGTCCGAAAGCTAGTTATTAGACAGTCTGGGAGACATTTTGGAATCATGTATGTAGTATGCGAACTTTACTATTTTAGGTGATTTTAATTTCCATCTGGACGATGGTAATAACTAAGAGTCCGAGCATCTTCTGGATATCTTGAGTGGTGTTGGCCTCTCTCAGAGGATGTCCGCTGCTACGCATATAGCAGGCCGTACCCTTTCAATAATCCAGAACTGAAGGTGGACGATATCTAACCTATTGTTTGGTCCGATCATAAAGCTGTCTATTGTATTATAAATCCTGTCTCGTCCACCAATGGACCAAAAAAAGCAAGGGCAACTCCAAAAAGTTCAAGCTTGGAATAAAATTTGTAAAATGGATCTGGTAGATGTTTTAAACAGCTCCTACCCCTTATTTACGAAAGACACAAATCCGACAGCACAGACGTATTTCGGATGGTTAAGGGCAGTGGTTACTAATCTTGTGCCAGTCAATTAGAAACTACAGAAAAAATCCCTCTGCTCTCTGGTTCTCATTCCATCTTAAGGAACTAAAACTAAGTGTTGAAAACAGGAGAGCACGGAGGAAATATTATCGGTAGGAGGAAAAGGTTAAGTACAATGAAGTCATTCAAGAATATAAAAAACAGATCATCTTGGAGAAAAACAAATATTTCTCAGATAAAATCCTTCAAGCTAAGAATTCTTCAAGAGAGCTTTTTAAAACTGTTCCGATTCTCTGCGGCTCATCTCCTAATGGTACCTTGGTCTCCTGTCAGAAGTTTTGTGATCAACTTGCAGACTTCTCCAAAAATAAGGTGGAGGAAATCTATGACAAACTAAATAATAAAGGCAGGTCCTCCGTTTCAGCCCTGGGATTAATTAGTTCAGTGCTCGGTAAAAATATTTATGGTAAGTTCTCTCGATTTACAGAGGAAAGAGTAGCTGAACTTATAGGTCTAACAAAATCGAGGGCTCCCTCTGAGCCCTGCCCCCGAAAATAGTTCATGAGATTGTTGGGGTGATTAATCCTCCCCATACTGTTCTCTTCAATGATATATTAGAATCGGGTCAGTTTCCGCTGCAGTGGAAAAAGGCTTCCATATTGCCTCTACTGAAGACAACCCTCACTAGATCCAACAGAGGTGAAGAACTATCGCTCTATTTCCAGGTTATTTTTTTCAGATAAGATTCTCGAAAAACATATGAATATTACTTTGTCTAAATTCTTGGAGGAAAAGGAAATCCTAGATTCAGAACAATTTGGCTTTAGGCCAAATCACAGTACAGAGTCTGCTTTGGTTGTTGCTACAGATAAGTTGAAAACTATCTTAGGTAATGAAGGGAAGGCAGCAATGATCCTGCTGGATCTATCGGCAGCCTTCGACACCGTTAACCATGCGATCCTCTTGGATCACCTGGTAGAGATTGGAATAAGAGGCTCAGCACTAGATTTGTCCTGCTCTTTTCTTTCACACAGAGAACATTTGGTTGCCCTTGGGCAATTGGTTTCTAAGACCTTTACTTTTCCATGTGGGGTCACTCAGGGCTCATCACCAAATCCTACTTTGGTTAACATTTATGTGCCCCCCCCCCTTGACAAACTAATTCAAGCTTTTGGATTTGCTCCAGTAGCATATGCAGATGACACACAGATTTTGTTGTCTATCTCAGAGGATTTAGATGAAACGGCTAGTCACTTCAATGGCTGTATGGGAGCCACTGAACAATGGATGAGCGATAACAGTCTTATGCTTAACTCGGCTAAGACCGAGGTTCTTCTGTTTGGCAAAGTTCCTATATCCTGGGACCAATCTTGGTGGCCCCTGACCCTGGGTTCTCCTCCCACTCCTGTATCATCGGTATGGAATTTAGGTATAATCTTTGATCCTTCTCTGTCTTTTAACACACAGATTAATAAACTCACTTCTTGTTTTTTTCTGTTGTGTAAGATTACAAAAATGGTCCCTTTCATCCCATATGAACTCCAGAAGTCAGTGGTTACAGCCTTGGTATGATCAAGACTGGACTACTGTAATGCATTATATCTAGGCGTTCTCCAACGCCCTCTGAAAAAACTTCAATATTTACAGGATGCAGCAGCTCAACTTTTGAAGAAAATTCCTAAATTCATGCCAGTGTCTGATACATTACGAGAGTTACATTGGCTCCCAGTGGAGAAAAGAGTCAGGTTTAAAGCTCTGAGTTTGGCACATAAAACTCTCAATGGAGATGGTCCAGCATACCTGAAGAAAAATCTTATTTGGTATAGTCCTACTCGAACTTTACGCTACACCAACTCTAAGACTGTTAAGGTTGATAAATTGAAAAGGAAGACTTGGGGAGGTAGGAGTTTTGTGTATGTTACTGCACATCTCTGGAACAACCTACTGGACCATCTAAGAGGTCAATCTAATCTATGCAGCTTTAGCACATAGCAACAAGATAGTGTTTATGTGATAAATAAACAAAGAGTCAGAGTTGACTTAACTTAGCACAGTGGTCGACCAAAATATGGTCGCCTCAACGAATATCAGTTAAAAATTAGAGCACTATACGACAAAATATCACAGACGCGTGATCACATGTGTAGACTATATTTAAGCTGAGGTGAAATATACAATCACATACGTAGGCTTTCCTGTTTTCACTTTCTATTTTTGGTAAATTCTGGTGGGGTTTTTTCAGTGTTTTCAAGTGATTTCAGTACCTTAAAAAAACAGTGGTTATCAGTGGTTACACATTTTCACGCCATTAAAAACAGAAACAGTGTTTTTCCGATGTTTATGGAACGTTTTGCTTTTATTATTGCTTGCTCTCTGACCTGATAGTGCATGGTATATAGACAGTGTATGTACAGTGTATACAAGGTCCAAATACATTTTTGCAAATCAAACTTATTGTAGAACACCATACAATACTTCCTTCAGTGAGTCTTTGGTCATGTGTGCTCGCTCTTTCCTTCTCATGTAAACTTTTTTCTGTGAAAAGGCCCTCTCAAAATTGGCACTTGAGACAGGCAACGCCAAAACAGCCAGTACACAATTTGCTAACTCTGGCCACTGACATAGCTTTCCATGCCAATACCGATGCACTTGAAGATTGCGATTCTCTGGGTAGGTTCTGAAACATTTGCGTTAATCTGGGCGCTTTTGCCCTCAGAGTTATTGAAGCGGTCAAAAATGAAGCAGCATGTTTGAAACTACGGAGAAGATTCCCTGTACGCCAGGGATCTAGAACTTGTACAGAGTACCACAGTGAGGTTTCATTGACTTCAAATGCCATGGTTAGTGAAGGGACATTTCTATGCATCATTGCAAGCCATTTCTCATACATTGTAAAATAAAAGCGCCTGAATTTCTCTTCAACATTGCTTTGCTTACCAAGTGGCAAGCACTCTAACATGGAACATGTTGCAGTGCCAAATTCACTAAAGGTGTCACCCAGCCTACTCTCAAGGAGATGTTTCACATCTACACCAATTATACTGAACACTTGGCAGACAAGAGTGTTTTCAGACTCTAATTTATTTTATTATGTCCACTACAGCAGTTATGTTTTTCTGTAAAAATCTAAGAATGCAGTAGAGTTTTCTTTTCTTTTCACATCACCATCAACATGTGACCAAAGATCCTCACATTTCTTGCCTTTGGCATCATTACTCATCAAAAAGTCTGTAAACGGTTGCCACATGGATAATGTAGCAGTCACAGCCCCTTCCCTTGGACTGAGAACCATCAGCTAAGTGTAAGTGACACAGTTGGGATGACTCTTTCTTTGATGCCATACAAAGCACAAAATGAAAAATATTTGCGTTTTAGTTCTAGCGCATAACAAAACAGTGTATCAAAATGGACTAAAAGTCAAAAGCATCCTTCATTAACTCTGAAGATTGTAAGGATGCTTTCAGCATACTCATCTAACAAGTGGCAAGGATCTCTTACAGGGAAGCACTTCAGCTCAGGTATTAGTTTTGACAGGTCATCACACAACGTTTTCATATACGTAGCTGAATCACTGCAAATACAAACAATATCACTCCAATATTTGTTGAACTTGGAAAGAACCTTTTGCAGCAGCATTCCAAGTGACACTGCATTCCATGTTTTCCAAAAGTCTGGTGTCATGTTTTCACCACTATCCCAGATGCTTGGTGATAGAACTCTTTTCACATATACTTGTCACTATACCTTGCATTGAATGTTTAAAGCCTGAGGTGTTGGCAATTCACCTACTATCAATACTGACTCACTAGAAACTGGGGGTTGATGTATCAGGAGTTTTTACCCATTCTCTGTGGGTAAATGTGATGTCACATATTGGGAAAGATTCTTATGAAACCAGCCATTTTACCTATCAGTGAAAGAATCAAACGCAGCCAAAATATCAAATATGATTTTGATATTTCCTGTTTCGATACAGTTTATAAAATAATTAAACAAGACCTAAAACATGCTTCTAAACCCTGCAACTTTAGACCAAAGACCACAAAACTGAAAAAATCAAAAGGAAGAAGAAACAATATTTTAGTGGCATCCCTAAACAACAAAACTCAAGCAGAATAATGTCAGCCCAGTCTTTCTTGCTGCTACCTTGTATAACAATGTTACATTGTAATGGGCCCTTCAGGAAGAAAAAAATGACTCTTTCACTCTCCTTTGCCTTTCTTTGAATGACATTTAGTTTGTGGTTGTACAGGTGTTTTTTCAGTGTTTATATATTTACACTGGTGATGGCTATTTCCTCTCCGTGGGGTTTTATCAGTTATTATAGGTTTAAACCTAAAACCGGACAGCCTACACATACGGCACATGAGGCAAAGGATAAGTCCGGGATAATGGACCCGTGATCATGTCCAATCGCCTGAATTGAAAGATAAGACGTACTTTCGGACGCATACGTGCGGTCCGGGTGCTTCCGGGGTGAATGCCCCCGATGTGATGCATGACTGAGGAGCGACAGAGGCGCGAGGAGTGGTCATGTCCGGAGCGGGATCCTCTAACTAAGACGCATGCTGAGTGAGTGAATTCCCCGCTCCGGTCCTGATTTTCTCACCCACTCTCCGGCTACGGGCTTCAAACAAAGGTGCAAAGGATCAATTAACAAAAAAATCCTAACCTGGAAGCTTAAAAGCTGGGGCCTCCTGGCAGAAAGCCACGCACCAGACGGATGTTCGAAGGGGCACATTAGGAGATAAGTGGGTTCTCTTCCTTGACAAAGTAAGTCTTGCATCTAGGGAACTGAATAGTGAGATAGAACGCAGCCTTACAAAAAGCTGTAGACAGGACATTCTTTGGTAGTCGCTCCTAGTACCAAAGAGGAGTGGATTTTATTTTATTTTTGTCTACGCTGTTTTTTTCCCCTATGTAACTAACACAGTCTGTTGGAACTCACTATTCTGCCTCCTGGTGTTGCTCTATCCAGAGTGGGGCAATATAATCTGTACCCTGCTCCAGTATGTTCCATAGATATGGCGTCTCTCTAATCTCTGTATTATATATTTACTCGTGACTTAAGAGTGTGACTGCAGGAGAGAACCACCCCGAACAGACCATGAAGCATGTAGCTAAATAGCTCTAGGTATTTAATTTTGCTTGTTTTTTTACTTGTTTACTGCATTGTCACATGAACACACTATGCGGATTGTATATTTCACCTCAGCTTAAATATAGTCTACTCATCTGATCACGCGTCTGTGATATTTTGTCTTATAGTGCTATAATTTTTAACTGATATTCGTTGAGGCGACCATATTTTGATCGACCACTGTGCTAGGTTACGTCAACTCTGACTCTTTGTTTATTTACCACATAAACAATATCTTGTTGCTGCTTTTGTGTTTATCCCATAGGTTATCGCTTATAATGATACCAGTTGAGAGGTAGGTCCTCTCTTTACATCTATGCTCACCCAGCACTTACTACTTGCAGTGTAGGGGACTTAGACACGGCGCTGATGAATGCCTTAGACCCACGGCTTACTAGAGGCAGAAACATGTTGGCATGAAGACTATACAGTGACGCATACCGTCCATAATACCCAAGTATCCAGTATGCCTCCTGTATTTACCCCTTGGTAATCTTTTTAACTAACCAGGGATACCACCAAATTAGAGGATGCTTTAGTGGTTTATCCTTAGTTTTTTTTTAACTTATTAACTTGACCTAAATCACTGCCCTGAAAGAAGATAAATATCTAAGAACTCCCTCAGAAAAACCCCATTCTGAGGTTGAGTCCGCCCTGGTAGTAATATCCTAACAGGGTGGGACGAGTTGGCAAATGATGAAGCATGTCTCATTACGTGGGTGAGCCATCCTCGCCCAATTCTTGGAATTGCCTTGAGATTAGGTAAAAGCACAGTTGGCAGCACACAGAGAACTCGTCAGGTCTCTGTTAATGACCTGCTGATCAGTTGAATGAGCTGATAGCAGACTTCTGAGGGCACCACACCAATTTTTGTGTTTATTTACGTTAGTCAGGGCAGGCATGAGCCCTACAATGCCCTACTTCTTCTCCCACGTGCGATATTATATCTCTTCAGATGCCAGGCAGTGCTGATGGTATGTCTCTTCAGATGCCAGGTTGTACTGATGGTATGTCTCTTCAGATGACGTGCTGTGCTGATGGTATGTCTCTTCAGATGCCAGGTTGTACTGATGGTATGTCTCTTCAGATGACGGGTTGTGCTGGCGGTACGTCTCTTCAGATGCTGGGCTGTGCTGATTGTATGTAACAGGAATGAAGCTGGGGTGATGAACGTTGGAACGCGTTCTTCTCTCTGCCGAACTCGCAGAGGCAGCTGGAACCCAACGATCCCCGGAAACTATCCAACAAGCACTGTATTAGAAAACACCAGTACTTTTTAGATGACCTCAAGGGAAGGGGGTTTGGGAACACACAATGAACTAAAATAAAGAATTAAAATAAAAAGGTAAAATAAAGAAGGTAACAACTAGTGCGCGTTCGTGCTGGTGGAGAATGCAAACGCTGGGTCACTGAATCCACTTGTAAGACCAGCTCCTATTTGAACATGTGAGGAGACTGCAGGATGGGCTGGAAGTGAGGTGTCAGGGCTCAGCTTGTGCCCACAACAGCAGTTGTGCCCCTAAGCAGTAGCTGGTACAGTGTGAGGACTCTCACCTTAGGGGCATGAAGCCAATGCACCCATGCCAGCTACGGAAACAGCCCTACTGAATATAGCAGATGACATACACAAGCCGCTAGACACAGATAGATGCTGCCTACTGATCCTCCTAGACCTATCAGTGGCCTTCGAAATGGTCAGTCAAAAGCTGCTTCTAGAATCCCTCCAAAAACAGATCTGAGCTGATGGCCTGGTCTTGAATTGGTTCACCTCATAGCTGCACAACTGCTCCCAACAAATAAAACAAAATAACTCAACCTCAGACACTTCCACCATAACCAGGGGTGTCCCCCAAGGTTCAGTCCTCTCACCTACACTCTTCAATATACACATGGAACCCCTCTCCACCATACTCAAACAAGCAAACATCCTTTACCACCTCTATGCGGGCAACACCCAGCTTTACTTGAAAGTATCCTCACTAGAAGGACTTACGAAAGGTTAAACACCACTCTCATAAGTCTAAAACTGGCTCTCACACTACCACCTGAAACTCAACCAAGATAAGATGGAAATCCTGCGCCTATCCATCAAAGGACAGACCTCTCAGTTCCAACAGTGGATAAACTGCATTGATGCTTTGAACTGCAATTTGACGTTGGCTGAATCTGTCAGATCTTTGGGGATCACCCTGGACCCTAGTCTGAGCATGAGCCTACACACATGGGGAGAGGAGTTGGCCTAATGGCTAGGGCGGTCGACCTCGAATCTGGGGAACTGGGTTCGAGTCTCGGCAATGACGCTGAACATCCTGTGATTCTGGGCAAATCACTTAATCTCCCCGTGCCTAACAAAAAAAAGAAAAATGAATGTGTCCTGATGTAATGCAACTGGTGCTATGTAAAGCCCTCTGATACCCGATTCGGGTCAAGTTCGCGCAATATAAAACTCTGTAAAAAAAAAAAAGTCTGCAGCGAAGAGTCCATTCTACAACCTAAAACTCCTACACAAAATCAAGCCCTTCTTCCCCTAGAACGATCTAAAAACCACCACACAAGCGATGATACTGTCTAGACTGATGCACGGGGACACCACCCTCACTGGCACTGCGAAGTCGCACCTAGCGCCACTAAGAGCCTCACTAAATGCAGCATCAAGGATGGTCACTGGAGTAAAAAGACAGAATCACATCACCCCGTCCCTGAAAAATCTTAACCGCTTCGCTGCGGCTGGAATTCCCCAGCTGTGCGAGAAAATTCCACGCGTGAGCGGTTCGGACGGCCCTGGGCCGTCCTCCGCACACGCCCACCGTGATGTCAGACGGCCGGGGGCTGTCCGACGCATGGAAGCGGTTAAGTGGCTCCCGATCGAAGCCCTTTGCTGCTTCAAAACTGCCTGCCTCGCTCACAAAGTCCTTCACACTGGGAACCTATCCTACCTTTTGTCCAAACTCACAAAGGCAGGCCAGTTGAGAAATTAAAGAAGCAGCAACAATCTGCTTCTCATCCCATCCTAAGAACACAAACAAAAAGCCCTTGCGTGCTCCTTCTCGGGCAACGCCCCCAAAATCTGGAATTCCCTTCCAGTTCATATCAGGATGAACCCCTCCTTCATGAGCATCAAAAGACAATTAAAAGATCTTCTCCACAATCGACACCGCAACTCTTCGGATTCTAACACCTAGCACATTATTTACTGCATGTTTGTTTCCATCTACGAATCACTTTGACCCGACCTTCAACGAGTCTGTATTTTGTCATCAATATTCTCTAACACTGCCTCGACTATGTCTGTAAAGCGCTCTGATACTCTTGGGTCTTGCCAGTGCTATATAAAACTCTTTAAATAAAAAATAAAACAAAAACTACCCTCTGGGAATATGAACTATACTATTTTCGGGGTGGTAGGACTTTGATGAGTGCAGTGCACTTAGAGATTGGGATATGCGTCTAGGATGATCCATGTGTTGGCCCAGGGAACCCAAAAATGTATACACCCCAAAATGTCCATACCCCAAAAACTTACCTCATCGGGAAGCCCACTAGTTGATGAATCTGAGATGGTGTTAACCTTAAATTACATGAAGCAATCGCAACAAACCTGAATTGAAAAACAGTCATTAAAATAATTGGCCAGACTAAATAACTGAGTTCTAATCAAATGATACAGTTAAAAGATGTATTACAAAAATCCAAAAGGGAGAGTACAAACCATTTAGGTCGGATGCCATGAAGGCCTCAGCAATAGAGCAATTACGGAAAATGCAGTCAGAAATTATTCTAAGTTCAAATGAGCGGCAAAATAAATAGAAGATCAGACAGCATTCCAAGCAGCATCGAAGTCCTCGGGAAAGTCTTCTGGCTCACCCCCAAAATGAAGGGTTTTTATACACTATTTCTGCATATTAAATCAGCAAAGCTGCAAAATTACAGTTGTACGATAAAAAGTTTCATATTCTCAGCAAATCAGAGCACCCCGGCATTACACGTCATATTACCATAGCACCTAAACACTATCATACTACATGAATATTGATTCTGACCGAATGTCACGCGGCAGCGGCAGGAAGAATCACTTTCATCATAAACAACAGCAAACTATTAGGAATGAAGAGACCACAGGAAACTGGCAGAAGACCCTTGAAAACAGCAACATTGTGTGTGCAAGCTTCATCACCTTCAGCAAAAACAATACCAATGGAAATGACCCAAAGTAGCTGGGTGACCAATGGGGACAGTGAAGGGAGGGGTCAGGAGGAGAGGAGAGAAAGAAAGTATCCATCTTTGTCAAAATGGAGTTAAATTCTAACAGGGGGCATAAATAAAATTCCTCAAAAAGCAAACTTTGATACAGGAGAGGAAATGTGTTTGAAAGCCAATAGTTCAATATTAGTCTATTAATATATGAAATGTATAAACGACAACAAAATGGCATACAAAAATAGAGAATCACAAGTTGGCTTTCACACATGTTCAGGTCCCATTCATTCCCTTGAGTGAGTCAAGCAGGGTTGCAGCAAGACTGCCATGAACACTGATGCAAGCAAGGAACATGAGCCCTCCCCCTTTGTTTAGGCCACAATCGAACTGCCTGGCACTCTTTTGACATAATTTGTTCCCGCCACCCTGCTACCTTCCAAGGACGCTAAGTATGATAGCTCATTGGGATAAGGTGCCTTCTGGAGAGATCCTTGCACAACCAGATGGTCATACATTCTTCCTTCCAAGGCCTATAAAAAGAGCACCACTGAGGAGACAATAACTGGCATCTGTAGTGCCATGAATCCACATAACTACTGAAGGCACTTCATAAAGTCATACCAATATTAATGCAACCAAACTGGCCTTTACTTTTTAGGTCCAGCTTGATAGTGCAACTGTCTGCATGACATATTCTTAACAACTATGCATAGAGTGATAGAGTGGCCTTTGGCTCTGTGCTTAATTTGTAAAAAAAACTCTGCACCAGGGCCTCGTCAGTAGGCCACTCTGGGGCGACTCCTCCATGTGGGCGGAGGAGTGCCGCCCTACTGCTTTCTCGCAGTGCGAGAAGCAGAAACATAAAATGGTATTATAAATACCATTTTATGTTTCTGCTTCTCACACTGCGAGAAAGCAGAAGGGTTTGGTTGGGGCGGGCGGGTGGGTAGGCGGTCCTGCTCGAGGGTAGGGGAGGAGTGGCTTGCCCACTCTGAGGGCGCTGACTGTTTGGTCGGCCCCAGGGCTGACCAAACCAGTCATACGCACTCTGCATTTTCTCCATGTAGGCTGCATGCAGAGAAAATGCCCTCCCCATAGACGCCTGTGTGGTCGGCGTCCCAGCCAATCACAGCGCTGCCATTGCAGCGTTGTGATTGGCTTAGGAGAGGGGAGGGAGGCTGCCTGGGCTGCTTCCTGTGAGGAGCAGAGATGACGGTGAAGGTAAGTTACATTTTCTTTTTTTTTAAATTACCCCCCCACCCGCGTGACCCCCCCACCACCTCCCCACCCGCGAGTCAAGCCGACCGCGACTGAGGCCACTGCACCACTCATTGCCCCTGCCAGCGCTGCCAATGACAACACCAACATAACTACTATGACACTCCTACAATTGTGTGACAATTCAGACTATTCCAAGTCCCCAAAGCTATAAGAAAGGCTGGGGGAGGGCGGGTATTAGTCATTTTTAAAGTATATGGAATTATCAAACAATTGTCGTTGTGCTCATCTCTAAATTAGACAAACCACCATGTAGTAGATTGTCATGAGTGGACAATCAAATCCAAAATCGGTGCACCGGAAGCTTTCTCACCTCATGCCATTGACTACTTGGTGTATCATTCCGCCTGCCATGGAGTGCTTGCATTGCAGTGATTGAAGGACTATTTTACATCAGAAAAATACACTCAATCAACATGTGTTCTCAATTCTTTATCTCCTACATGCATTGTATAGGAAAGCAATCATTTGGTGTATTTTGTTACTGCAGTAGGCTTTGTCAAAGTTTTTATGTAGATACAAATGCGAGTATTACCAACACAACCATTACTACCATCGCTATTATCACTACCAGTGTAAGTATCATCACACACACACACATACACACACACACTGAACAGCACAATCAGTAACAATGCAGACTACTCTCACACACAGAAACAGGCAGCATCTGCAGCAGCAATACTAACAGCACAATCAGTAACAGTTCACTCCTCTCTCACAC
Source organism: Calotriton arnoldi (assembly GCA_963921515.1). Taxonomy (NCBI): domain Eukaryota; kingdom Metazoa; phylum Chordata; class Amphibia; order Caudata; family Salamandridae; genus Calotriton; species Calotriton arnoldi. The sequence goes on along the minus strand of CAWUFW010016751.1, from coordinate 86,203 downwards.
ACACCAAACTGGTCCAGCACGTGCAGCACCAGTGTAAACACATCACACACACACAATATGAACAGCACAATCAGTAACAATGCACCTTGACTGACACACAGGACAGACGCAGCACTGGAGATGATGTTTCTGTGTTAGAGAGGTCTCCACTGTTACTGATTGTGATGTCTATGCTTCAGTCACAAAGCCAAAGTACAGTACAGTCAGCAGCAGAGAAAGATGAGCTTCAGCTGTGTACAGCATGTGCAGCAATGGTGCAGCTTCACATAAAGACAGACATTGGGCAGGACAGCAGCAGTGCAAGCTTCCCTCATACACAGAGAGGGCATGCAATGGGCAGCAGCAGCAGCTGTGCAAACTTCCTTCATACACGAAGAGGGCATACAATGGACGGCAGCTACTGCAGCAGTGGTGCAAGCTTCCCTCATACACAGAGAGGGCATGCAATGGGCAGCAGCTACTGCAGCAGCTGTGCAAGCTTCCCTCATAAACAGAGAGGGCATGCAATAGCCAGCACCAGTGGTGCAAGCTTCCCTCATACACAGAGAGGGCATGCAATGGACAGCAGCAGCTGTGCAAGCTTCCCTCATACACAGAGAGGGTACACAAAGCACAGCAGCAGCGGTGCAAGCTTCCCTCATACACAGAGAGGGCATGCAATGGGCAACAGTTGTCACACTTCCCTCACTATAGACCAGACAGGTACTGCAGATGCAACAACGTGAACTTCAGTCCAAGGGCTTCGCTGTCAGTGGTGCAGCGGGTGCAGTGGTGCCTAGGTCCAGAGGCAGGAGGGTCAAGTCAAATTTATTTGAATGCACAGTTAATTAAAACCAGTGCAAGTTGAAACCAAGAAAGAATAAAATACATTTTTAAGACTCAGATAAAATAGATATGCCTTGCATAGTAATTTAAATCCTATAGTCACACTAGAGTTAAAAATTGTACAGTTGGTACAATAGATTTGTGTCCAAGCAAGGGCTCACTAAGTTCTTGAGTACCAGGGGAGCAGTGCCCGAGCACTAACTCTTCTACATATCTGGTCTATTAATTACCGAATGCGGTGGACCAGCTGCAAGAGAGGGGTTTTCGTGTCAAAAGATAAAAATGTTAAGTTAAAAGATGTAGGGGCATATTCTCAAGGATCTATCGCCGAGTTATCAGCACTTTATCGCAGCCAAAGTCGCAATAAATTTATCGCCCCATTCACAAGTTGGTGCTAACAGCCGATACCACCAGTTTACCTGCGAAAGCATCTGCAAAAAACATCGCCACAGATGACCCCGGCAACTATCGCTAATGAGATGCAGAGTAGGCGTTCCCGAGCAAAAAGCAAGTACCAAATGAACACACCACACACCTCAACTCCACAATCATGCAACTCACAACTCTGGCAATGCACACGTCACAAAATCACATACAACATGCCAAACAACATGCCCACCCACCAGACACGACAGCACAACTTACTGTGGTAACCTTGGTTAGCCATGTACATGAGCCATCAACGGCATGGCACCTCAGCCACACAATAGCGGAATGTGGGGAGAGGTGGGAACCAGGCATGTGCGAAGGAGGCAAGTGACCCATGAATGAGAATGTACACAATGCCAAGTGTGGCGGAGATGTGCTGGACAGACTGCAGTATGCAGACCACAGACATATCCATGTCTACATGCACTGCTGGTGTTTGGAGTGTAGTGGACAGTGGACGCAATCCATGTCACCCCAGCCAGTGGGGAAGATCGCGGAAATGTAGCTTGTGACGCCCCCCCCTGTAAGCGTGTGCGGAGTGGGCTGGCCCGGCGTACGCCAGGCCAGCGTAGGGGTGTGAATAAAAAGCACGTAGCTCTGGGCGTGGTTCTCTTCTGGAATGCCCAACGTGCCTGCCAGGGCGGCGCCTCCCACCCCGCCACGAGGGCGACGCTGTCGCGGTGAGCGGTGTGGCCTGCGATCCTGTGAGCCTGCTGCACCCCCGGTCCCCGAATCCGTCATGCCAGCCCCTGCGCAGCAAGGCCTCACTGCTCACCTGCTGACACTGGCGTGTGTCAAAGAGGGCCCACCACATGCCGGCGCAAGCTCCAAGCCCGAGGCCCGCGACCTTGGCAGCCTCCTCAGACCATCACGGCCTCCGCGACACAGGCCCGCTTTACTCCTTTCTCGTTGACGTACTCTACCGCTGCCTCCGGCCTACACTACGGTCAAGTAGGTCACACATTTGGAACTGAGTCTTGATTATGCAATGGCAGAGTACACACTTCATGGCTGAGTTGATATCTGTGTACTCCCTTCGATGTGGTGCCACCAACTCTGTGCATAGCATTCGAACGACACCTGTCTGTGGTCCCTTGCTGACTACTGCCTCCGGCCTACACTGCGGTCGAGTAGGTCACACATTTGGAACTGAGTCTTGATTTCTGCATGGCGGAGTTCACATCATTGTACGCAAAGAGACGAGTAAGAGGAAGACGCGGTTCAGTCCGGAGGAGAAATGGATCATCGTTACGGAGGTGATCGAACACTGCCAACAACTGCTCTGGTGTCACTAGCTCTATGCATTGCGAGACAACGATACGTGGCTGTGGGCCCCTGCTGACCGCTGCCTCCGGCCTACACTGCGGTCGAGTAGGTCACACATATGGAACTGAGTCTTGATTTCATGATGTCCGAGGACATATATTTATGGCAGCCTTTATTTTACTGTACTTCCTTCGATCTGGTGCCAGCAACTCTGTGCATAGCATCTCAGCGACACATGTCTGTGGGCCCATGCGGACCGCTGCCTCGGGCCTACACTGCGGTCGAGTAGGTCACACATTGGGAACTCAGTCTTGATTTATTTATGGCAGATTTTATATCATTGTACTGGCCTCATCGCAGACAGCATCCCCTTTCAGCTCCAGTGCCACTAAGTCTGTTCCCCGACATCCATGGACACTTTCTGGTTGAACTTTGGTGGCGACTGAGTCTATGGACTGGGGGTTGTCTTCATCATCATGTCGGTGATACTGACTTTGTGGCAAAAACGAGGCTGTAGCATTCCACTCCTCCATTTGCCGCTTCCGGCCGGCTTCTGCTCTCTGCATCATGCCCTGGAGGACACCTTCCACTGTCCCCCGCAAACCTCTGCTACATTCACCTTCGACATCGATGAGGACCCGCTCAGCTCGCGTGGCCCTATCTCACTGCACTGCAAGTCACCGTCCCGTGGCGGTGTGCCTGTGCCGGCCGCAGTGCATCCGGAGCCACTAACTCTGTGCAGCTCAAGTCATGGGCCCTGTCTGATAGCATATTGGATGGCCTCTGGGTCGATGGACTGGGGGTCATCAAGGCCATGTGTCTGTGGCCCTGTGCTGTCCGCTGCCTCCGGCCTCAACTGCGGTCCACCTGGGCTCACACATCGAATCGAGTCCTGACCTGCTGCAGGGTGCACACGCCACCACCGCCAGGACCAACTCCAGACAACAGGTGCCAGAGTCGGAAGTGTCTTACTGCTAGACTATCAGAGTTGCTCACACATGTCGTGGGTGCCATCATCAGCTTGATACCCTGCTCAGCTCTTCAGGTGCCACTAACTCAGTGCACCACAAATCATGGACCATTCTGCTTGCATGTTGGGTGAACACTGAACTTTCTCCGGCTACCACCATGATGCTTCACGGTTGTTTATGTTATGCTGGTGTTTTCTGTTTCTGCTTTAATTGTGATCACTGTACAAGTTGTTGCCAGCACCAACGACTCCATGAGGGCTGGCTTACACTCACCCCACACACATCCAGCACATGCTTCACTGTACATGTACATGTGACCATGGCAATAAAGGTGTCGAGCGCACGTGCCCGTAGCCAGTTCAACGAACTATCTGAGTGTGTCTGTGTGCTCATGATGTATGCATTAGGGCCCCGGGCCCTACAACATTACATTGTACCGTGTACAGTGGACGCAGCCATGTCACTGCAGGCAGCGGGTGAGACCTTGCACATGTAGCTTTGTCGTCCCCCACTCAATACGTAAGAGGAGTGAACTGGGCTGGCGTGCGCCAGTCCAGCGTGGGGGTGTGGATGATTATCCCGTGGCTCTGGGTGTGGTTCAGTACTGGAAATGTGCAAAGGCATGTGTCTCTGTCGCAGTGTGGGTCTCCATTGGGGAGTGTAGGTGGTCCCTGATGGGACTTAGACACCCACGTATGTGATCTAGTTCGGCTTCCATGAGGTAGTACCCCACCCGCACCTGTTCGGCCACACCCTTCTGGCAGTCTGACACCTGGCCTTGTAATGCGATGTGTGCTTCGGTGGGCTGCTGGGAACCAGCCGGGGTGGTGGGTGCGTCCAGCTGTGTTGTCTGTGCAGGGGGTGGGGTATCCTCGATGCAGCTGGGCTTTCCTGCTCCTGGAGGTCGTTTGCCTAAGATGTCCATGAACTGTTGTAGGGCGTCGGTGTCGGAAGTGTGGAGGTCCTCTTCAGCATCACTGTAGAGTTGTCTGGTCTGCTCTGCTGGAGGTCTTGTTTGTCCCTCTGCAATGTGATGGGGAGAGGCTGGTTGACATTGTGTTGGCATGTATGTTGACGCATTGTTCAAGTTTGCATACAGACTGCATGACAATGTACATTGTGACTGTTTGGGAGGAGAGGACTATTTGATGCGGGACAGTGGACATTTGGACTACATGACGTGGGTGAGGTTGTACACGTACATTTTCATCTCACAGTTTCATGCTATGTCAGATGTGATTGGCCATTTTCTACGCACAAGCGGACCCAGTTGTGTCCTCTGTTCTGCAGTGTAAGTGCTGCACTGTGTACCACATTGTCGTCCATGTGGATCTGCTGTCATTGCTATGTGTGTGTGCTGCATTGTGGGAGAGTCGCACCTGCAGCTGTGATTTTGCTGCCCCTTATCCCTTGTAGGCGGTGTGCCTTTGGCTTTTGTGCTTTTAAGGTGCTGTGATGTTGGCGACTTGGGTCATTTGTGCTATTGGACGGTTTTTGTACTCTTGTGCATTGTTTGTCTGCAGATGTATTGTTGACGTCAGTGGTTGTTTGTGCATGTGGATGTGTCAGAGTGTGACCTGCTCCTTTCCGGATGTGGTCCACACTCAGCCACCTCAGTGTCGTGGCGTGCACAATGTCATGGTGATTGTACTCCAGCCATGCTGCTCGTCATGTGGTGTCACTTGCATTGTCAGTGTGGCTCACAATTGCGCATCTTTGCTGTGTTTTGCAGGGGTTGATGTGTGTGTTGTGGAATTGGTGATGTGTGGGGTGGGACACCTTTGGGCACATGGTGGACGTGGGCCTACTTGATGTTTATATGTGTGCTGCAGTGTGCCACGGGGATCAGGGACATGACCCAGGGTCATTGTGGGTGTGCGATGTGCTACACGTCGTTGTGCATGTGTGCCATTGGGCCCGCCACCCCCCGTCCCCCTAGTCCCTGTTCGTTACTCACCCTGTTGATGTTGTGTCAAGTCATGTCGAGCAGTGTCCGGACTCCCGTATCCTTGCACCGTCTCCACACTGATGACTGTGGCCACCATTTGCTCCAGCTCCTCCTGTGGCGCAGGACTCCCACCTCCATTCGCCAAGCGGGTTTCTGCTTGGTTTGGCTTTTCACATCGTGCCAGCGCATCTTGGCCTCCTCGACACCCCGACTCCATTCACGATGGAATGCCATTTTTCCGTCTGTGTTGCCAATGACACGGTGGAGGTGACGGACAGTTGTTGTTAGTGTTCTGTCACCTCCGTGACGACGATCCGGTTGTCATGCGGACTGTACCCCGTCTTCCTCTTCCTCTTCTCCTTGGCCTTCCCCAACCCCGAGGTTCCTTGCTGGTGGACAGTGGAGCTTGTGGGGAATCGCGTTGACCTGGGCACTCGTTCCGGGTGCATCCATGTTGCTACGCAGATTATTTTGTCTATGGTGTGTTTTTCTTGTTCAGCTTTTATACTGCATTTTCCCACATGACGCGTGGGAATTGCAGGCCTGTTGCTGGTTATCGCTGATTTTTGTATCGCAGTTGGCCTCATCGCAACTTTAATTCGCGTTCGTGTTTCGTATTTTTGCGGCATTGCGTTAATTTTAACGCGGTCATTTGACGCGTTATCGTGGGACTATCGCATGGTGCCGCCAGGTTGAGAATACTACGTTAACACGGCGTTGTTTTCCCGCGATAGACTGCGATATGCAAAGTTGCGTTAAGCTATATCTGCGATGGTTATCACATGTTCTTGAGAATATGCCCCGTAGTTGCTTGTTGCAGTGGCAGCCAAGGGTGCCACAGGGGCAGTGTCTGTGCAAGATCTTGGTAGTTTATTTTCTGCCAGTGTCAGAAACTTTTCTAACTTGCAGTTTAACTGCAGGTCCTCTGTTTTGAAGCAAGCTGTCATGGCCTGTATCCGTGTGCAGATCTCAGAGGCATTAAACTGGGATTTAAGCAGGCGAGACCTCTCCTCCTTCAGGTTGATACAGGTGCAGAGCAGATGTGGCATGTCCTCAATTCCATTGCCGCACAGGCGGCAGCAAGTTGCAGCTTACCCCCTCAGCCACGGTGGGCGTGCAGGTTAGATGAAAGTATGCCCAACATGTATTTCAGAAACTTTTCTTTTGTTTTCCTGGGGTAGTCCAGGTTGAAGTAAGGCTGTAAGCCAAGTGAGTTGTAGCTGCTAATCGTCCTCCAGGCATGACTTCGGACTGAGAATGCTGCCTTGGCTTCTACTAAGGAAAGACTCCTTATTGCCTTCCGCACCACTTTTTTGAAGACTGCGTGGCTGGTTGGTGTGTCCCAGAGTCGAAGTCCAGTAGTTGCAAGGTACTCCTGCAGGACTTTTTTTAGCCGATGATGTACTTTTGTGCTGAAGTTCTTGCCTGAGTAGATGACTGAGTGTATTAGGGGTGGCGTTTCTGATCTTGTACAAGCAGGCTATATAAGCCCCCACCTTACTAGGTATTGTTTCGTGAGGCAAAACTACATCCGGATCTGTGCTGCAGAGGCATAAATTGGTATGTTGCAAGGGGGGGGCTCCTCGCTAAGGCAGAGGAGCACTGCCCCACTGCCTTTCAGCACGGCAAAAAAGGAAAAATAAAATGATAATAATGCGATGTTATTATCATTTTATTTTTCTGTGCTGAGGCAGGTTTGTGGGGCGGGGCTAGGCTGGGCAGCAGGGGGAGGAGTGGTGGCACCGTCCTAAGAGCGCATGAATGTTTGGCTGGCCCTCCAAGGCCGCCTAAACATTCATGAGTACTTTGCATGTTCTCGACCCAGGCTGCATTACAGCCTGGGTGGAGAGCATGCCCAGGCTCCCATTCCCGATCTGAGTGCTGAACCATGACACTCAGACCAATCAAAACACTGTAGTGTTATGATTGGCTTAGGGGAGCCTGGGTGCTTCCTGTTCCAACAGAAGCCAGGAAGAGGACGGAGAGAATGGAAGAGAGGCAGCTGGCTTGCCGACCGGCAGGTGATCTTTTTGTTAATTTTATTAACCCCCTTCTTCCCTTTCCCCTCATTCCACCCCTCCCGCTCCACTACTGTTGAACATGATTCTATAGGCCTTGACTAATGTACTCTCAAGGCTTCACTTCCATATGTATGTAATAGTTGGTAATATTTTAGATTCCGAAACCTGGTGGAGAGGAGTGAGGATTGGGCCTGTCAGAGGAGTTGGCCAAACGGCTAAGGCGGTCGACCTCAAATCTGGGGAACTGGGTTCTAGTCTGGGCAAGGACGCGCAACATCCTGTGATCCTGGGCAAATCACTTAATCTCCCTGTGCCTAACAAAAAAATGAATGTGTCCTCATATAACAAAACTGGTACTCGTGTAAAGCGCTCTGATACCCGATACCTTGGGGTCAAGTTTGCTCAATATAAAACTCCGTGAAAAAAAAGCTCTGCAAGGTTGCAGCTAGGGCCAGCCCTTTTCTTCTGATCATATTGAGTTGGCTAACAAGTTATCCACTGTTATCAATAATCACACCTAGATACTTGTAGTTTGTTGCAGTCTGGATTTGGGCATTACCCAACCACCAGACGTGAGATTTTTTCCTGCCCCTTTTTATGGTCATTGTTTTTGTTTTCTCCAGATTTATTTCAAGGTCGTTGTCCGCTGCGTAAACCTGAAGTGTGTTTAGGAGGCGCTGCATACCCACTTGTGTGCGGCTGACCACAACCACATTGTCAGCTTATAGAATGCTAGGTAAATCCTTGCTCGCAGCCTTGGGGCATCTGCATTGCAGGAGTTGAGGGTCGGCATCATGTCCGCCAGATAATGATTAAATAGAGTAGGGGCAAGTGCACACACCCTTGTTTGAGCCCTTTGGTGGTTGTGATACGCCTTGAGAGGTGTGTTCCATCACCCAGTTTCACCTGCACCCAGGTGTCTGTGTGGAGAAGTATTAAGACGTCCAAGAGTGCTTGCGGGATCTTCCAGTGGGCCAGTTTCCTCCAGAGACTACGTTGTCAAATGCTGCCCTGAAGTCTATGAAGCAAAGATGGAGGCAGGAGGGGGTAACTGCACTGGTTACTTCTAAGCTTTCTGATGATAGTCCGTGGGGCAGAGCGTGTTCTCTCTCATGGTGCACTCAGCTCCCAGAAGTAGCTCAGTATGAAAGTTGCGCTATACAAGTGTGTATACGTGCTCATGACTCTGGTCTAGATTCTGCCTCTGGTTCCTACTACCTAGTACTTCTGCTCAGCTCCTCGAAATATTCAGTGTGAAAGGTATGCTATACAAGTGTGTGTACTCGCGCATGACCCACTGTTCTACATTCAGACTCTCCTCTTACCCTGTACTCTGCTCAGCTCCTCGAAGCAGTTTACTGTGATAGAGGCGCTACACAAGGGTGTTTACTCACTCATGACCCACTGTTCTACATTCAGACTCTCCTCTTACCCTGTACTCTGCTCAGCTCCTCGAAGCACTTTACTGTGATAGAGGCGCTACACAAGTGTGTTTACTCACTCATGACCCTCTGTTCTATATTCTGACTCCAGTCCTCTTACCTTGTACTCCTGCCCTGCTTCCTTCATGGGGGTCACACGGTGCCCACTGTGGCCCTGGGACTCTCTACAGACCACACACAGGAGTTCACCGTCGGTTTCACAGAAGAACTGCAGCCTCTCCCGTGCTCCTCACACAGATCTTCAGGTGCTATTTGCATTCCTTTCACCATTTCTACCATATTTGCTAATCTCGTACTCGGCTTCTGTTCTTTCTTCAGGCCAAACTTCTGTCTGCATTCTGGGCAGGATTTCTCCAAACTCTCGCTGGCCTTGAATCTAATGAAGCAGGAGAGGCAGAAGCTGTGTCCACAGTCCAGGGTCACGGGGTCAGTGAACAGCTCCCTGCAGATGGAGCAGGTGGCTTCTTCTAGGAACTCGCCCCTGGGGTCTGCGGCCGCCATGTCTGCTCTGAGCTGTGCCGGCTTCCCTCCCTCAGACAGGAATACAGTTATCAGTATTAATATAAGGTATATCCCGCTCAGGGCAACCTTTGCTCTGATCCTGGACAGGTGACGCGATTCATTGGTAGAATCAATGTCTGTCCCCGCCCTCAGAGGAAAGAAAGGCTGTGTGTGTCACCCTGAGGTCACTGCTGCACACACTGCCTTCGAGAGTGAAGCATCAGTGACGAGAAACAGAGTATGGGGCACAGATCTCAACTCACTGCTGCACATATAAACTTCAGAGTAAAACATCAGATTAAAGAAAGAGTGTGTGTCACACCCTGAGGTCACTGCTGCACACAGTGACACCAGAGAAAAAAAACATCAGAGGTGAGAAAAGCTGTGGGTCCTCAGGTCCCGGCTGCACACATGGTGCCCGGCCAAGTGTCACGCATCATGGGTCAGATTAACGCAAGTCATTGACCATTCTCGCATTCCCGCGCTGAGCATTTCACGCACTTTAAGAGTTCCTCTGAGCTCAGCAGCAGTTGTTCTCTTGGTGCCCCCAGTGTTCGCCAGAGCCCTGAGAGAGACCCGACCTCTGGACGGGGCATTGCTTTACGAGCCTTACGCTGGGTGGTCTCTGATCTCTGCAGACGCAGGAGACATTACTTCAAAGACAATCTGCCACAGGGAGCAACGCTGGCTCAGTGCAGGTAAGTACACCGGAACAAAAAATAAGTAGGGCTTACTTCTAAAGCTTCGTATTGCACCAAACAGGGAGCTTTCTGATATGTATCTTTACAGGGTTTTTTTTCTGCTTGATTTTAAACGCAGTTTCACTCGCAGTGTGTGTCACACATAAAGCAAGTCTACAGTAATAAACTCCTGCATTAAACATGGGGCCCGTTCAGCAAAGCTTCATGACTTGCATGCTCTGCTCTAAAACCATCCAATCAATCAATCAGGGGAATTGTCAAGCGCGCTACTCACCCGTGAGGATCTCAAGGCGCTGGGATGGGGAGGATGAGCGGCTCCGTTCAGTCGAAGAGCCAGGTCTTGAGGGCCTTCCTGAAGATGCTCAGAGACGGGGCGCGCCTGATGTCCATCGGCAGCTGGTTCGAGGTCAAAGCTGCGATGTAGGAGAAGGCTGCTCTTCCACCCGTTCTGGCTCTGCGGATGCGCAGGGTTTCGGCGAGGTCGGCAGATCAGAGGTTTCTCTTGGGTACATGGAAGGAGATTCTCTTGTTGAGGTATTGGGGTCCGGTGTTGTGGAGGCGTTTGTAGGCGTGGGTGAGTATCTTGAAGGCAACCCTCTTCTCGACAGGGAGCCAGTGGAGGTCTCGCAGGTGCTGGGTGATGTGTTCATGTCGAGGGATGCCGAGGACGAGTCTGGCTGCAGTGTTCTGTATGGTCCGGAGTTTGAGGAGCAGAGACTTGTTGATTTCTTGGTGAGGTAGAGGATGAGCTGGGTGTCTTCAGCGAAGGAGACTATGTTGAGTCCGTGCTGTCCTACAATGGCAGCGAGGGGGGCCATGTAGATGTTGAAGAGCGATGGGCTGAGTGGCGATCCTTGGGGTACTCCGCAGTTGATCTCTGTGGGTTCGGAGAGGAAGGGTGACAGTCCGATTCTTTGGGTTCTGCCGGTGAGGAAGGAGCGGAGCCATTTGAGGTCGGTTCCCTGTATGCTGGCGTCTTGGAGTCTAGCGGCGAGTGTGCGGTGGGAGACGATGTCGAAGGCTGCAGAGAGGTCAAGTAGGATCAGGACCGCGGTGTGGCCTTGGTCGAGGAGGGTGCGGATGTCATCTTTGGTGGCGAGTACAGAGGTCTCCGTGCTGTGGTTGCTGCGGAACCTGGATTGGGAGGGGTTGAGAATGGAGTTCTCTTCGATGAATTTCATTAGTTGGGCGTTGACGTCTTCTCTGTGACTTTGGCCGCGAAGGGGACGAGGGAGATGGGTCGGTAGTTCTTGGGGTCCAAAGGGTCTGCCGAGGGCTTCTTGAGCAGGGGCTTGACTTCTGCACGTTTCCAGTCGTCGGGGAGGTGCCGGTTTTGAAGGTGGTGTTGATGGTGCGTCGTAGTTCCGGTGCGATGGCGGTGGCGGCTCTGTGGAAGATGTGCGGAGGGCAGGGGTCCATGGGTGCTCCTGAGTGGATGCCTTTCATGGTCGATTCAGGGTCTTCGGTGGTGGCTGGGGTCCAGGTGGAGATGGTTGGTTGGCTGGCGTTGTTTTTGGAGGGTGAGTGGTTTCCGAGTCCGGTGTCTGTTCATTGAAGTTGTCGTAGAGGGACTTGATTTTCAGATGGAAGTAGGAGCTGAGCTTGTTGCAGAGGTCCTGGGAGGGGGTGATGTACGTGGCCTTGCTGGGGGGTTTGGTGAATTCTTGGATGATGCTGAAGAGTTCCTTCAAGTTGCTCGAGTTGGCGGTGATCTTGCACTGGATGAAGGTTTGTTTGGTTGATCTAATGAGTTGGTGGTATTCTGTCATGGCGTTCTTGTATGTGGTGCGGTCTTCCGAAGTTTTGCTGTCTTGCCAAATCTTCCCGAGATGTCTGCAGGTGCGTCTGGATTCTTGGAGGTTGGCGGTGAACCAGGTGGCCTTTCTGGGGCGTTGCCTGTCGTGGTTACAAAGGGGTGCGAGTTCGTCCGCACAGTTGGAGATCCATCTGTGTAGTTCTTTGGCTGCGAGGTTGGCGTCGGTCGAGGTGGAGGGGGCATCGCGGTTGAGGGTGGAGTTGAGGTGCTCCTCGGTGACTTTGCTCCAGTTCCTTCACGGTGGGTGGGGTGCAGGTTTGCAGGAGGTGAGTTTGTCAACGTGGAAGTGTACGCAGTGGTGGTCCATCCAGAGGGGTTGCGTGGTGTGGCTGAAGTGGATGTTGTTTCCTCCTGCGAAGATGGGTTGGCGGGTGTGTCCTGCCTTTTGGGTGGGGGTGGTGATGAGCTTTTTCAGTCCGAGGTTGGCGAGGTTGTCGAGGTGGAAGTTGAGGTCTCCGATGAGTATGTAGTCCATGGAGGCGATGGCGTGGGGAGCGACGAGGTCGGCGATGGTAGTGGTGAACGCTGTTCGAGGTCCGGGGGGCCTGTAGGTGAGGGTGCCTCGTCGGGTGGATCTGGGGCTGGTATGTATCTGGAAATGGAGGTATTCGGTGGTGGACGGAGAGTCGCTCGTGTTGGAGGTGGTGAGTTGGAGGGAGTTATTGTGTGCGATGGCGAGTCCTCCTCCTGGGCTGTTGGGGCGGTCTTTCCTCTGGATCTTGTATCCGTTGGGGATGGCGGTGGCGATGTCGGGGGCGGAGGTGGAGTTGGCCAGGTTTCTGTGAAGAAAGCGATGACAGACTGGTGGGCCTGAGTGGTGGTCTTCTGGGAGGTCATCCCTCCTCTCACCTGACAGACTTGTGGATCTGCTGGGTGGTCTTCTGGGAGGTCATACCTCCTCTCACCTGACAGACTGGTGGACCTGGGGGTGGTCTTCAGGGAGTTCATCCCTCCTCTCACCTGACAGACTGATGAACCTAGCACCATACTCTAAATAAGGCCACATGTCGTTTACATACAGCTCTGGGATCACAAGTCACACACAGTGAACCCCATAGAACAGTGAGTCCTATAGAAGAATATGCAGAAGAGTACAAGGTGCGTCCATTATAGACTTGGGATAACATGTCTCACACCTTAAGCCTGATAGGTGTCCCTGAAGGACGCCCAAGAGTACATGCTGTGCGTGAGTGTTCAGGGATATCGGACATTTCTCTGGGCTTCCCAGAAAATGTGGTTCAAGAATACCTGTCACGTCTGTCAGTGTGCCGGGATCTCAAGCATTTCCCTACAGTGAAGGAGGCCCAAGAGTACAAAGAGTGCCTGAGACAGTGCAGGGACAAGAGAGCCTTGCAGTCAGAGTCTAGGATGAGATTTAGAGCTCTGTCACTGTAGAGTGGAGGAGGGATACATTGAACTCTTTATACCTTTCAGAGATTAGAGGAAAATAACACTTGTTACACTAGGACGCCTCCTACAGGCTGCCCTGAGTACTGGCTGCACACAGGACTGCCCTACTCCTGGGTATAATGTGTATTGTGCTTCTATATCCACTGCAGTGAATACATCTCCTGTCATCAATAGACACCTCACCTGGTTCTAAGAAGTTCTCAGCTAAACAGGAAACAAGGTCTTTGGAATGCATCTAAATGTAAATGTAAATCCGTATTTGTAAAGCGCGAACTACTCGCCCTTACGGGTCTCAAGGTGGTGGGGGCCGGCGTGGAAATTAAGTGAGCTATTGCCCAGAGTCACAAGGTGTTGAGCTGAGCTGCCGCCGGAGCCGGTGATCGAACCGTGAGCCCTGTGCTCCGAAGTCAGCTGCCCTGGCCGCTGCACCACACCTCTGGAGACACACTTATGACTCTGGGAACCAAGACTTTCACTCTTCAAATACAAATCTGCCATTAGAAAGGCTCTGCATCAGACACCGCCCAGCAGCACTCTTGTTCCAAGAAACACACCTGCTGGAAACAACTGCTCTTTCCTGGGGCGACGTGGCTATACTAGGGTCTACCATTCAGGCTACATCAGGGGATCCAGGGGGGTAGCAATCCTCCTTCACAGACATTCCCACTAGTGGTGCCCCAAGTGCAGACAGGCCCCCTGGGGAGGTTTGTGATCAAAAGCTTGATTCTTGTGAGACAACCCTCGACGTATGGCAGTATCTGTGCACCCCCCAAATTGCTTGGAGGGACGCTGGAGGAGGTTGCGCTTCACCTAGTGGAGGCCATGCCCGGCTTCACAGTGCTAGGAGGGGACTTTAAAGCACTGATGGACCCGGGGTGGGACACAAGATCTGCCCTGAGAGTGGCATGTTCTACACACCTTTGAGATTGGGCAGGTGCACTGGGATTGGTAGACGTGTGGAGCTGGCAACACCGCACTGACTGGTAATAATCCTTTTAATTCCCTCCTCACAACACCTCCTCCCATTTAGACTACTTCCTACTATCTTCCTCTGAGTTGGGCCACGTCACATGGGTGCAGATTCTTCCGAGGGGGTTCTGAGGCCATTCCCCGGTACTGTTGGCTGTGGGGGGTCGCCACAGGGGCGATCTGGGGGTGGGAAGGCTGAATGCCTGGTGGCTCCTAGATGGCGTCTTTGCAACACTATAGTCGGGTATTTTAATGTTAGCAAGGGCACGGTCTCCTCCCCTGCTACTTTATGGGAAGCCTTCAATACGGTCCCCCGGGGAAGGCATTTTTGCTCATTGTGGGCATAACAAACACAGAGAGGGAGAACTACTACATCTCGAGAGCGACTCAGTCCTCCTGGCTGAACTTCAAAAGATGCAATTTGGCCCACGTTTCAGGAATTGGGTGTCTCTCCTCTACCCGGACCTTTGGGCCCGGGTCAGGGTGAATGGAGCCCTGTCTTACAAATTCCCTACCGAGGGCTGCACAAGGCAGGGGTGCCCGCATTCCCCCCTGCTGTCTGCTCTGGTGGTGGAGCCTCTGGCAGAGCGTACCCGAGCAGATGCCAGACTGGGCTGCTATACATGGAGGGAGAGAACAGAGGACCGCACCTTTTTTATAAGCCAATGATATATGCTACTTTTCCTACAGAGACCGAGTGAGACACTTCTACGGCTGATGGAGATACTCGCAATCTATGGGGATGTCTCAGGGCTCAAGGTTAATTGTGGGAATTCGGTCCTGGTGCCCTTGCGGAGAGCGATCCTTGGAGGGTGGGGCAACTCCCAGTTAAGAGGTGCCAACAATAGTTTTCAGTGTCTGGGTATGACAGTGACCCTTACTAAACGGACCTACTAGGAACTCAACATTGCCCCACTGCTGGCCAGAACACAGCAAGACATGGAGGGTGGTCAAAACTGCCCCTCTCGATCATGGGCAGGCGCGCTCTCTTCAAGATGGTGGCACTTTCCCACTTTATTAGGCCTGGGCTGTAAACTCCGCTCTGCTCGTGGAGTTTGCGGAATTTGGGCACACTGTGTAGGAGCGTAGAGTTTCTGAATTCCGCCTTCCCTGGCGCAAATGAGAGTTTTTTTCCCGTTGAGATTTGTTTTGCCGATTGCTCGCGAGTGCCATGATATTCTCAGTCCACTAGCGAACTCAAGCAATACTTCACGGTCGTTTGCACGACTTACAGCCACAACGGCACCAATGTGTTTCTGATCGCGAACGCACCGCTCAAGCAGCTTTTGTGCTTGAAAAGCAGCTGAGAGGCTTATCAAGTGATTTTCTTCTCCAAAGAGCTGTTTGAGCTTTTTTTGTGTACAAGAAGCCTTTTTTTTCCAACTGGAAGGAAGTGCCCCAGGCACTCCGACTTCCTGTTCCTGTCCAGCAGGCTCCTCTCAGTGCTTTGTCCATCTCCTGGTCACTTTTCATTTGGATTTGGAGCTGGAAGGACCCCTCTCCTTGTCTGCTGCATGTATACCATTGGATTTAAGGACTTTTTTATTTGATATTTCACAAGTAAGTTAAAAACTGTTGTATAAGGGTGTTGTTTGTTTGATTGGGGACGTGCACCAGGATTTATTGGTTTTTTTATTAGATTAAAAAAAATATATATTGTGGTGGGTGGCTTGCAGTTTTAGTAGAAGCCTAGTATTAACTGCCTTGATAGCCCAGTTAATTTTCATTTTGGCATTGCTGAATTAATGCTGTTTTCTCCTGTGTTACCATGCCTCCTTTGTGGACCTGCCGGGTGCTCTTCTGGGAGGTTATCCGTCCTCTCACCTGACAGACTTGTGGACCTGCTGGGTGCTCTTCTGGAAGGTCATCTCTCCTCTCACCTGACAGACAGGTGGATCTACTGGGTGGTCTTCTGGGAGGTCATCCCTCCTCTCACCTGACAGACTGATGAACCTGGCACCATACTCTAAATAAGGCCACATGTCGTTTACATACAGCTCTGGGATCACAAGTCATACACAGTGAACTCCATATAACAATGAGTCCTATAGAAGAATATGCAGAAGAGTACAAGGTGCATCCATTTTAGACTTGGGATAACATGTCTCACACCTTAAGCCTGATAGGTGTCTCTGAAGGACGGCCAAGAGTACATGCTGTGCGTGAGTGTTCAGGGATATCGGACATTTCTCTGGGCTTCCCAGAAAATGTGGTTCAAGAATACATGTCACGTCTGTCAGTGTGCCGGGATCTCAAGCATTGCTCTACAGTGAAGGGGGCCCAAGAGTACAAAGAGTGCCTGAGACAGTGCGGGGACAAGAGAGCCTTGCAGTCAGAGTCTAGGATGAGATTTAGAGCTCTGTCACTGTAGGGTGGAGGAGGGATACATTAAACTCTTTATACCTTTCAGAGATTAGAGGAAAATAACACTTGTTACACCAGGACACCTCCTACAGGCTGCCCTGAGTACTGGCTGCACACAGGACTGCCCTACTCCTGGGTATAATGTGTATTGTGCTTCTATATCCACTGCATTGGATACATCTCCTGTCATCAATAGACCTAGAATAGGAGCTAAGCACTCACATGGTTCTAAGAAGTTCTCAGCTAAACAGGAAACAAGGTCTTTGGAATGCATCTGGAGACACACTTATGACTCTGGGAACCAAGACTTTCACTCTTCAAATACAAATCTGCCATTAGAAAGGCTCTGCATCAGACACCACCCAGCAGCACTCTTGCTCCAAGAAACACAGCTGCTGGAAACAACTGCTCTTTCCTGGGGCGACGTGGCTATACTAGAGTCTACCATTCAGGCTACATCAGGGGATCCAGGGGGGTAGCAATCCTCCTTCACAGACATTCCCACTAGTGGTGCCCCAAGTGCAGACAGGCCCCCTGGGGAGGTTTGTGATCAAAAGCAAGATACTTGTGAGACAACCCTCGACGTATGGCAGTATCTGTGCACCCCCCAAATTGCTTGGAGGGACGCTGGAGGAGGTTGCGCTTCACCTAGCGGAGGCCATGCCCGGCTTCACAGTGCTAGGAGGCGACTTTAAAGCACTGATGGACCCGGGGTGGGACACAAGATCTGCCCTGAGAGTGGCATGTTCTACACACCTTTGAGATTGGGCAGGTGCACTGGGATTGGTAGATTTGTGGAGCTGTGCTCAGTGCTTTGTCCATCTCCTGGTCACTTTTCATTTGGATTTGGAGCTGGAAGGATCCCTCTCCTTGTCTGCTGCATATATACCATTGGATTTAAGGACTTTTTTATTTGAGCTTTCACAAGTAAGTTAAAAAAATGTTGTATAAGGGTGTTGTTTGTTTGATTGGGGACATGCACCAGGATTTATTTGTTTTTTTATTAGTTTAAAAAAATATATATTGTGGTGGGTGGCTTGCAGTTTTAGTCGGGCCTAGTTATTTTTTGCTTGTAATTTTTGTTGTTTTGTAAAGGGAAAATGTTGCAGCCAGTAGGCCCGGTACTAGTCATGGGTGCATAAAACAACTGGTTCTGTGGTGTCTGTTGAATTGAAACATCATTTAGGCCATAGATGGCATTACATTCAATTACAAAATTTGTTTTTTGGTGGGTTATTTCACTTTTTTCTGCAAACAGTGTATAGGTGGGGTAATATGTCTGATGCCTTTGGAGGATGTGTGTTGTGGTAAAACTTGATAGCCCAGTTGATTTTCATTTTGGCATTGCTGTATTAATGCTGTTTTCTCCTGTATTACCATGCCTCCTTTGTCTGGCCAGTGTGTGAGTGTGTTTGCCATATGCCACCATTTGTCTTTGTTCCCCATGCCATGTGGCCAGGGGCCATTTTGTATTGTCAGTGTCCATAGGCCTGCATGTGTTCTTTGATTTCCATGCCTCCTGCTTGTTGTTTGACCATGTGGCTGGTGGCCATTTTGTGTAGGCAGCCAGTGTGCTTTTGCCATAGGCCTGCATGTGTTCTTTGTTTTCCAGGCCTCCTGCATGTTGTTGTGACCATGTGGTTGGCGACCATTTTGTGTAGCCAGCCAGTGCGCTTTTGCCATAGGCCTGCATGTCTTCTTTGTTGTGGCCATGCCTCCTTGCTGGTTCTTGTTGTTACCATGTGGCTGCTGGCTATTTTGTGTAGCCAGCCATTGTGCTTTTGCCATAGGCCTGCATTTCTTCTTTGTATTGGCCATGCCTCCTTGCTGGTTGTCGTTGTGACCATGTGGCTTGCGGCTATTTTGTGTAACCAGCCAGTGTGCTTTTGCCATAGGCCTGCATGTCTTCTTTGTATTGGCCATGCCTCCTTGCTGGTTGTCGTTGTGACCATGTGGCTTGCGGCTATTTTGTGTAGACAGCCAGTGTGCTTTTGCCATAGGCCTGCATATGTTTTTTATTGTGGCCATGCCTCCTTGCTCAATGTTGATGTTTGACCATGTTGCACCAGCTGGTAGCCATTTTGTGCATCCAGCCAGTGTGCTTTTGCCACTGGCCTGCATGTCTTCTTTGTTGTGGCCATGCCTCCGTGTTGGTTGTTGTTGCGACCATGTAGCTGGTGGCCATTTTGTGCAGCCAGCCAGTGTGCTTTTGCCATAAGCCTGCATGTCTTCTTTGTTGTGGCCATGCCTCCTTGCTCAGTGTTGTTGTTTGACCATGTGGCACTGTCTGGCAGCCATTTTGTGAGTCCAGCCAGCGAGCCTTTGCCATAGGCTTGCATGTATGAATGAGATCAATTTAATAATATGCTTGAGGATCATTGTAGTATGTATATGATTTTGATGCTTATATATATATCACATGCATTTTTTTGCATGTTTTTAATTTGCACCTTCAATAGGTTTCTTCTCATCCTCCCATATAAGCATCAGCAATTATTGATTTTTTTAGTTTAATTTTTATTTTAGCTTTTTCATTTTTAATTAATTTTTTTTAATTTTTTACTATTTTTATAAAACTTCACTTATTTTTTTAAAAAAATTGAAATTGTTTTTAATGTAATTTTCTTTCAATTTTTTCAATTCATTTTTTACATTAAAATTTTTAAATTAAAAAAATGCATTGCCGAGAGACATCTGACATTTTCACTTTTTTTTAACATTTTGCCTTGGTTGATCCATCATTCATCCATCCACTATAGGCGGACAGCTACACAGCAGCATTCAGTTTTTTAGGTATATAATTCCATTTCCTCCTGGACACCCTGGCTGCGGTGCCCCTTAGACACATCAGCATCATTCATTTGTGTTATGATGATAATTCCATTTCCCCTGGATCACATTGCCTGCACAAGTCGCACACTAAACCTCCATTTATTAAAAGATTACTATTCCATTTGTTTTTAGAATATATGGACATGGAGTCCGGAGGCAAGATGGCGACAGCGTAGGTGTGCTGCGGGTTGCCCCTCTATCCCGCTCCAACACCAGATGAGAAACTGCTGCAAACTGTCGATGGGAACTGGGACTTAAAAAGAAAGATAAGGCAAAGTGGCTTACGTGGCATGTGGAGGAGGCGGCAGCTCTCCTATGGTTATAGCTACAGGGCTCAGAAGATTAGCCCGGGAATTCTTTTTCGAGACAGTGTCTGTTCACGAGGTAGCGAAACGCTCTGCAAGTGGGCGGACCTACTGGTGGTGTTTGCCGGCGCTCTTCCGGGTTTCGGCACTAGTACTGCTTGGGCGTTTCTTAGTACTCATTATGGCTCCTAAGTCCTCTAAACAACCCCGCAATAAGGGGGACTGTTTATCCAGTTCAATGCGGACGGTAGCGCTGGCAAATAGAGGGTGGAGACAAAAACTGACCCATGAGCAGTGAGGTACTGGAGCCGGTAAGCTTAGCGACTCGCGACCTGTTAAACACCGTCCTGATAGCTTGGGGGCAGTGCGGAAGAAGAACCCGGCAGATCACCCTGTATGTGCTGTTGGGAAGCCCTCGCCTGTAGCAAGGTCAGAGCCAGTCAATGCATGTGTTCTACTTGCCATACCACAGCCAGCAATTACAGAATTTTTTCAATTAAAAAGTATATTGACTGACTTGGCTCCTCAGACCCCCCAGGGCGCCCTGGCTGTGCAAGAGGAACACAAGGTATCCCAAATCCCAAGAGTCTGGCCTGGAAGCTAATTATGTTGGAGATGAGCTTCTCTTTCAAAAACAAAGGCAGAAGATAACAGTGGGAGCTTCAGCCTCCTCTAGGAGGTGTGAACAGTCCATACCTCTTGGGTAAGGGGTGTGGGAAAACACTGCAATATTAATTGCTGAGAGACATCTGAAAAGTGTAACACAAGGCTCCCGTAAGGAGATCTTGATCCCCCTACAGACTGATACAGTGGAAACCTCAAGGATTGGTCCCGAGCAGGGCGTCGAACATGGGGATGGTGGTTCACTGAATAACACAATGGAAGAGCCCGACAAATTCTTCTCCCTGGCAGATGGCTCAGGATCAGATTCTTCTAAATCCAGCCTATGATGGGCTCAACTCCTCTCTCTCAGACTCAAGTATTCCGGAAGTGCCAGAGACAGCATTGAAGTGCCGCAAATCTCGTTAAAGGCCCAAAGGGGCATATCAGCAACAACCGGTGATAATTATCGCTAAGCGCACTTAGCGCTAGGATAATTATCGCCGGCTATCGCTGGATGTTATCGCTGAGATAGCGCGCTATCAGAGACGCTTATCTCAAAAGCGATAAAAATACAAGCGATAGTGGGGAAATCGCCGTTTTGCAGGGAACATCGCGGGATTTGCAGCGGTGTGCCCTGCAAAACGGCGATAACCTAGCTGATACGACCCTGTGGTCGTATCAGCATAAGCCACCCCTATGTTAAGCATAGGTAAGTCAGGATTTTAGCAGACGATAGTTTTTGGCGAAAACTGCAGTTTTCGCCAAAATCTAACGTGTGCTAAAATCCTGTGGGCTGCCTTGTAAATATCGCGATGTGACCATCAGCGATATTTTACAAGGTAGTCCATCCAGGGTACGCCCAGTGACGCACACTTTGCATCTCATTAGAGATGCAAAGGGAGGCGTCGGGAAAAAGGGTGCTAACATGCGATTATGCATGTTAGCACCCTCTTGTTAATAGGGCGATAGTTTTATCTCCGCTTTTTTGGCTTTTTAAGCCAAAAAAGCGGAGATAAAGCCCTTGTTAATATGCCCCTAAGGCTCCTTGGATCCATGTAGGAGCAGCGGCAAAACCTTGTTGGACACTTGGCTGAAATGGGTCTATTTGCATAATAGGATCAGGCGAGACTCAAAGGACCCTGCAAAACTACAGACTTCAGGCCAACAAGGGATGGGAGGAGAGTCCCTGAGCCCTTCCTTGGGACTGATTTTGGAGTCAATCAAAGAGCATTGTGCCGAGACCTGGGCAGATGGCAAAAAAATAAGACAAGCAACGAAAAAGTTGGAGGGGGCTATTAGAAAAGTTGGCAAATCCTGCACTAAGATCGGGGAAAAGCTGAACTGCTTAGAAGAGAGGGCTTCAGTTGTTGAAGCAGATATTAGTAAGGTGAAGGAGCAAGTCAAGACTCAAGATGTCCAACTCTTGGACGTGATTTGGAAGATGGAAGACTGAAAATCGTCAGAGACTAAACAATCTCCGTTTTCTTGGGATTTAGAAAGGGCTAGAGGGAGACGATATAAGAACTTTTATGCTGGACCTTCTGAAAAAAGTATTTCCCGAACTAGCAGGGTGGATTTGGGACCTAGAAGTACAGAGGGTATATAGATTCCCCATGAACCAACATAAGCATGGCAAGGGCAAGAACAAAGGAGAACAGAGGAAACCTAGGACAATACTTGTTTTTTTTTTGGTAACTTCTTGCTGAGGCAAGCTATATTTGAGAAAGCCTGGCACGAGGCTAGAAGAAAGAACAGGGAGTCCTCTTTTTTTGTTCGCCCATATTTTTGTCATATGACAGTAAAATGTAGATGGCGCCTTCACCAGTTATTTCAACCTTTTCAGGATGCAGGTTTTAAAGCCTACTAGGCTGAAAACTCTGGCAAAGGGTGCTATTAGGTTTGTTTCCTTAGAAGTTCAAGCACTAGAATATTTGGGTGAATTGATGGCTGAGAAGGCCATTAGATAATCATGACTTAGTGTGGATAATTTATATCCCAGCTCACTCTAGGGTCAACATTAGGTATGTGGGCAATATAAGGGTCTGTCATCGTTTAAGATGGGTTTCTGTTCCCTGTTTTTTTTTTACTTTTTGATTCTTTTTTTCTCTCTGGTGATTGGGGAGGGGACGGTTGGCGGCACCTTTCTCCAGTCACCTTACACAGACCCCGGTGGTCTGGCTGCCTCTATTGGATGAGGAGGAAAGGAAGGGCACTGTGGGGTGGTCTTGGCTGGTGGTGTTGGGGGGTAGAGTGGGTCAGGTTTTTGAGGTATTAGAAAAACAGCAAGTATCTACATGGATTGGACAGCTAATAAAATGGCGGGATGCAAATGCCAAGTTAGATGAGTTAAAAATATGGCTGGGCTGCAGGGCCTTAATGGATATAAGAGCATGGAAGATTGAACATGTAGTCAGGGAACAATATCTGGGGGATCGCTAAGTTGCTATTGTTTCTGTAAATATTTGTGGGTTAAACTGTATAGCTAAAAGAAGAAGGATTCAAGAGGATTAAAAAATGTTTTAAAGCAGACATTTATTGCCTCCAAGAAACCCATGTTGCCTGGAGGGATAGAGGCCTCTTGGAAACATTGGGATTGAAATTTCTTTGTTGTATGTCTCAGGAGACGAGAACTAAGGTGGTAGCAGTTCTAGCAAAAGGGAAGACCTTCATCAACGGACGTAAGGACGCGGATAAGCAGGGAAGATGGGTGATAGTGGAGTGTAAATACAGTATGGGCTCCTTTACACTTTGCTCAAATAATCTATTTTGGATGGCCTGCACTGTTTAACTTCTTAGCAACAGAGCTACCTACCTGGCCAGCCCCGTATATTTTATGCAAGGATTTCAATCTGAAAGGGTCAAAGTAGGGCTAGGAGAAAATATAGGGAAGTATACGGGACGCAAACCGCAGGCCTTTAGATCCCTCATATATCTCGTAACTGAAATAGGGTTAATTGATGTCTGGCCATCTGATGCTGGGCTTGCGTACTACTCGGCCCCCCATGGTACATTTGCAAGACAGGACTACTTTTTACTGTCACCTTCATTGGCTGGGGGGGCACGGATAGAGCTTCATCCTAGACTGATGTCGGACCATAATCCTCTTGTTTTAGAGTTACCTCTTGACTGGGGAGGCCGGCCAGAAAACGGTCCTTGGAGAAGAGTTTTTTGTATGATTCAGAGTATATAAAACATATGAAGGGTTAGATTCCAGAATTCTTTTTAATTAATAAGCGCAGCTCTCCCCCCAGGGTAGTTTGGGATGCATTTAAGGCTGGCATAAGAGGGGACACCCTAAGTTTCTGCATTACAAAACAGAAGTATACTCAACTTCAGATCAGAGAATTGTATCAAAAGCTGGAGAAGGCAGAGGCAAACTTGGCAGCGGCTGTGTCATTTGGTCAAGAAGTATCCCCTGCCCTGAATCATATAGCTATAATCAGGTCACGGCTGAATGAATTTATGGCTAAAAAGACAGCTGGGAAAATTTAGCTAGAACACAAGAATGCTATGAATATAACGAACGGGTGGGGCGGGCGCAAGCAATCAGGACGAGGCAAAAATAGGCAGCAGGGTAAATCAATGAAATCAGGAATGGGCATGGCAGAATTGTGGAAGATCCAGAGGAGATTAGAGAAGCTTTCCGGGCATATTATGCAAATGTATATAAAGCCTCAGCCACGCCTCGTCCTGATGATCTAGAGCAGTATCTGTTGTTACTAACGCACAATAAAGCAACACAGGAAGAGAAATCCCTGTTAGGGGCGGAATTCAAGTTTCTCATCAGAACTTTTGGGGGAGCTGTCGGAGCTATTTAGGCAGGTAAGAAATGGAGAGTCCCTCCCCCCCCAGACTCATGGGCTACAGCTAATATTGTTTTTTTTAAAAAGGTAAGGCGGCTATAGAACTAGGCTCCTATAGGCCAATCACACTGTTAAACAGTGACATAAAACTTTACTCCAAGATCCTGGCAAACAGATTAGGTCAGATTATTCATAGATTAGTATCAATCAGGCAGCATGGGTTTATTCCGGGGAGGGGGACCACGGATCATGTGCAACGCGTTATCACATTGTTTGATGCTACTGAAAACGCAGAAGAGCCGATGAGAGTCGCCATGCTGGATGCTGAGAAGGCATTCAACAGGGTGTCCTGGGAGTATTTGTGGAAAGTTATGGAGGTCTTCAGATTTGGGGGATCCTTTATTCAAGCAATTTGAGTGATGTTCTCTAACTGAGTAGCTCGACTTCAGATTTCTGGACATGAATCCCAGCCTTTTTATATAGAAAGGGGCAAGAGGCTGGGGTGTCCTGCTTCTTCCTTGCTTTTTGCCTTATATATAACCCCCTTTTGCAGAAATTGGAAGCCTCTAGATGTCATACCAATATGTCTGCGTGGGTGGGAAACTAAAGTGCTGACTTATGCAGACGATGTTGCAATTGTCACAAGAGACCCAGATAAAGCTCTCTACACAACTGAAAAGATAAGCGAGGATTTCTGAGCCTACTCTGGGTACGCATTAAATAAGGATAAAACGCAATTGGTGGTGAAAATATTTACAGATACCCTTCATAGTTGTGTTGTAGATCAGACTGTATACCTAGGGGTCACCATTTCAGCCAAATTGAAGAAGGTAGCTGAAATAAAGCTTTCTCCAATTATCGAAAAAGCAAAAAAGGACTTTGGAAGATGGGACAATTTACATCTCTCTATTATGGGAAGGTGTAACTTAGTGAAAATTATATTTCACCCAAAATTACTGTATTTGTTTCGCACAATCCCTCTTGAATTAGAAAATGTCTGGTTTAAACCACTTGTGGCTAAATGTATCTAGTCC
Source organism: Calotriton arnoldi (assembly GCA_963921515.1). Lineage (NCBI taxonomy): Eukaryota > Metazoa > Chordata > Amphibia > Caudata > Salamandridae > Calotriton > Calotriton arnoldi. The sequence goes on along the minus strand of CAWUFW010016751.1, from coordinate 60,963 downwards.
TTTGGGAAAACCAGGAGATCCAATAGGTATTTGTGCCTCCCCAGGGAAAGGGGGTGGGTGCTGCCAAATTTTAAACTATATTATTTAGCATCAGCTTTGCAATATCTTTACCCTCTTTTTGATTATAGGGTAGGAGTGGATTCGAACAAGGGGTATGTCCCACCAATTTTTGAATTAGAAATGGGTACTGCTGTTAAAGGCTGTCTGCTGAAAATCTTTGAACCAAGCTATCATATAAGAACTCGATTCAAGACTGTGACGGCGGCGTTCAGGAACTGGACGGGGATAAGGAAGAAACTGGGAGTAGATCGGTGTAGCCGGTACACCCATTTGCTTTGGAATAGTCAAGTGCCTGAAATATTTCATGATGGCTGCTTATCGGAATGGGAACAAGCCGGCATAGGTAGGTTAGGAGATTTGCTCTATGGGGATCACGTGGCATCTTTTACAGAGATTCAAGTAAAATTCAACATAGGGGCACAAGACTTTTTAAAATATTTACAAATCAGGTACTTTTTGTTAAGAAAGGTGGGGGGTATAGAGGGTCTCGCTAAGGTACCCCTGCAGGAAATCCTGACGAGGGGGACTGGGTATTCAATATCGCAAATATATGGGTGTCTCATCAAGGGAATTCTGGATGATTTAGAAAAACATGAAACCAAGTGGCAGGTGAAAGTGGATGTGGAAAGCTCCTGCTTACAGGAATCTTTAGATATGGGGAACACAATCTTGTGCTCATCTAATTTCCAAACGTAACAATGTTACCCCTACTAACATATCTAGCTGGGGGGGATGGCTGGTACAGGGTGCCCGCAATGTCAGGAGCCAAGCACAGGCTTGGTCCATATGTTCTGCACATGTACCCGCCTCAACGTACCTAGGGTCGAAATTGCACTATTTTTAAATGAAATCCTTAAAATGAGCACCACTCACCACAAGTTATCTTGTTGGGTATTGATGATGGAATCAGAGGGACGGGGGCCGAGTTAATTTGTATTGCAGTGGCAGTCTTTAGACTATGTGTTGCCTCTGCCTGGTTGGACCCTTTACCCCCGACATTTCAACAATGGAAGGGGTGCTTCTTACATATTTTTAAACTTGAAAAGGCACTCTACGAGCGTAAGGGGAAAAAAGCGAAACTGAGGGGGAGGAGGCTATGGGGACCCCTATCAGACTGGAAGATACTTTTTCAGTAGAAGAATGAATGTTAGGAGGCAAGATGGCGGCTGCGTGAACGCTGCTGAAGCCACTCATCAAGCGCTCCATGGCATAAACACGGTTCGGATGCTCTAAACCCCCGACTCTGCAGATGATTATTCCCCTGATTGTAGAAGGCAGACGGCGAGGGCATCGAAAGAGGCTGTTTAGTGAAACAACTCGTTTTACTTATCTGCTGGTGCTGGCCCGAGCTCTTGTGAAACCGCTTCTCCGTTGGTGCGGCGCGGCGCTCTGCACTTGGTCTTTACATCATAGGATGCCTCCCAAGCCGTCGAGGCTCCCGCGGGAGCGAGTGGAGAGTTCCGCGGTGAGTGTGAACGCGGCAGGAAAGCTCCGAGGCCCGCTGGTTCCACGGAAGACTCCGACCGGAAGAAAGGCTGGGGACGCTATTCCCTCTGCAGGCAGCAAGGAGGTGGAGTCAGCCAAAACCAGCAACAAGGAACAGCGTCCCGGGGAAGAGGCAGAACAAGTTATACAGCGCAAGGTGATTCCTGATATGTTTGCCGGTCCTGGGAAACTGAAGGTGAAGACAAGTACTGCTGAAAAAGCGGAGACTTCTTGTCTGAATGAAGGAGCTTTGACAGTACTGGCAGAGGTGAACAGTGACCCCACAGTGGATTTTGTGAGTACCAGTCTGGCTACATTGGGGGGGTTAGCTCCGGTGCAGGGGGACAGTGGTGCACTTGAACCTATAACAGTTATAACTGGGGACAATCAATGCAGTGAGGAGCTTGCGGCGGATAACTTAACAAAAGACCCTAAGTATATTTCTACTATGGGGAAGGTAGAGGGGACCCCTGAATGTGGTGAGAAATTATTCTCCCTAAATGAAGATTCTGAGCTATCCAACCCCAGTGAGGGAGAGACCTCTGAATTTGATAATACAGGCTTAGATACAGATAGCGCCCTCTCTAACCCTAGTACTCAAAAACGCCTGCCTTCCCTAACCAAAAGAAGGAGGAGAATCCATACTGGGGAGGGGAAAAAATGTGGAACTGGTCAATCTGGCTCTGACAATAGTCGTTCCAGCCAATTAAAATGGGACTACTCAACTACTCAGCTTTTGACGGAAGATGGGGGGTATGATGATGGAGATGTGGCAGATGGCCCTAAAAAGCAGGGTGAAAACTCCCCGACGGAGGCAGAATCTTCCCCATCAATGAGTCTGATATACTCAACTCTCAAGCAGATGCAGGGGGAAGCCAGACAGGAACATAAACGGGCTCATCTAGCTACAAAGAAGCTTCAAGGTGCCATTAGGAAAGTAAATAAATCGTGCACCGAGATTGCAGCGAGAACTACGGCTCTTGAAGAACGGGTGGTCGCTTTAGAGGCTGAAACTGAGAAGTCAACCCGACAAGTTATGTCAAATGAAACGCGGATGACGGACGTGATGTGGAAGTTAGAAGATTTTGAAAATCGCCAGCGGCGTAATAACTTAAGATTGCTTGGCATTCCGGAAAATGCAGAGGATGGGGACATCAGAGACTTTGTGCTGCGCTTACTGAAGAGTGGTTTTCCCGAACTCTCACATTGGGACTGGGATACTGAGGTGCAATGAATACATCGCTTCCCACTTATGCTTAAGAAAAGGTAAGGGCAGAATGTGGAGACTGACAAACCCAGAGCTATACTGATATTTTTTGGGAATTTCCTCCTTCGGCAGGCAGTGTTTGACAAAGCCCGACCAGATTCAAGACGCTCGGCTGAAGGTCATACCTTCTTTGTCAGGCCAGATTTCTGCCATATTACAGTAGAAAGAAGGTGGAGGCTTCGCCAGCTAATTTTGCCATTTCAAAAGAAGGGTTGCGAGGCCTATTTACTCAGTCCAGCACGACTTAAAATCATATGCAAAGGAATTACCAGAGTATTCTCCTCAGAAATACAGGCTCAAGACTTTTTGCGGGAAATCTCTGAGAAATAGGGGCATGAGCGAACTTGAGGGATAAATGGGGATGTCAGTGGGATGAATTTGGATTAAATTGTTTTGGGGGTTTTTTCTTTTTGCTCTATATAATCACTTGGGTGTTAATATGTTTTTTTTTTGGGGGGGGGGAGCAGATGAGTGGCGAGGGATGGCAGCTTTATGCAGAAGGCGTCACAAGGGTCTATGGACCATTTTTGCCTAGGGAAAGAGGGGTGGGAGGGGTTGAGATAACTATTCTTTTACGCTATGTTCTGTCTATGGATCAGTGTTGGATGAACCAGCTTTATTTGATTGGTTGAATGTGGAGTTGGTTGGGTGGCCGTTGCCTATAATCTTGTGCGGGGACGCTAACATTAATTTAAACAACGAGAATATGAAGTTAGGTGTGCAATTATATTGGGGTCGCAAACCCAAAGTCTTTAATGCTTTGTTTAATTTATGTAACACACATGGATTGTTTGATGCATGGGCTACAGTAAAATCTCAAGATATGGGATATACATTTTTTTCTGCCCCTCATCAAACTCATGCTAGGTTAGATTATTATTTTTTTGTATCCCAGGAGGTGCTAATTAGGTCCGACATCATAAAATTCCCCGGGTTATGTCGGATCATAACCCGCTTGTATTAGAGATCTCACTTCAAACATCAAAACCTTCTATGTCTCATTGGACTTTTAATAGAGCACTTTTATATGAGGAAGAATATATCCAACATATGATGGATTGGATTCCGAGATTTATAGAACGAGAATAGAGGCAGTGCAGAGATAGGGATAATTTGGGACACACTCAAAGCTGGGATAAGAGGGGAAACACTGCGGTATGGCTGGGCCTCGCAGGCAAAAGAAAAAAGGCATCTTCAAGCACAATATCAGGCACTTAGTGAAGCAGAAACACAATTAATACAGGCTCTCATAAATAAAAGAGAGGTAGAGCAGGCACAAATTAAGGTGGCTTTAGTTAAATCTACAATTATGGATCTTTCGGCCAATAAGGCAGCAAGTAAGTACTGTGCTTGGCGATCCAAGATATATGAATGCAATGAGAGAGTCGGCCACCTCTTGGCGGTGCGGACCAGACAACGAATAACTCAGGAGGGGATATTAGAAATAGATGATCCCGGGGTAGGGTTAGTCAATCAACCTCTAGAAATACGTGCCGCTTTTCAGCGGTTTTATCAGAAACTTTATAAGGATGATATCACCACCGAAGAGGAAGCCATACAGAGTTATTTAACAGGGATTTCTTGTGAGATTTTGTCAACAGAGGAGAGGGATGCACTTGATGCACCTATAACAGTAGATGAAATTCAAGAAGCTATTAGGTCATTGGTAAATGGTAAGGCGGTGGGTACGGACGACATTCCTGGTGAGTTCTATAAAATGTTTACCTCCCCGTTACAGGAACTAATAAAGGAGGTGTTTTTGGACGCTCAGGTGGGGAGAGGAGCTCCTGGTTCTTGGAAATCAGCTAATATTATTATTTTCCCTAAGAAAGGGAAACCGGTGAGAGAGATGGGGTCTTATCGACCTATTACTTTAATAAACAGTGATGTCAAACTATTTGCTAAAATTCTGGCTAAACGATTGTCAGCGGTTATTAAAAAATTGGTTTCTCCAACCCAGCATGGATTTGTACCCGGACGAAGTACAACTGATCATATCCAGAGGGTAATCGCTCTTTTTGATGAGGCAGGAATCACCGGGGACCCTATCGGGCTTATCTTGCTTGATGCGGAGAAGGCCTTTGATAGGGTCTCCTGGCCGTTCCTGTGGGCAACTCTGAAGACCAGAGGGTTTGGGGAAGGTTTTATCACCGCCATCGCGATGATGTATAGAGACCCTGTGGCAAGAATATCAATAATGGGAGAGATGTCGGATCCCGTTTTCATTAGCAGGGGGACTCGCCAGGGGTGCCCGTGATCCCCCTTATTGTTCGCGTTGTATATCGATCCACTAGTTAGGAAGATCGAATACAATAACCGGATTCCAGGAATGCAGAGTATAGGGGGGAGCACTAAGACACTGGCTTATGCCGATGATCTAGCAATCATTACTTCTAATCCCATGACGGCAATGAGGGAGATTGAAAAAGAAGCTAATATTTTTGGGAAACTCTCTGGTTACCGCCTGAATTCAACTAAAACTCAGGTTGTGGTCGGCAAAGGTATTCAGATGAGTGACTCTTGTGTGGTACAGAGTGCTATTTATTTGGGAGTAGAAATCACGGCAGATGTTGCGAAGATCTCAGGAAACAATCTGAACCCGCTGCTTGTTAAATTCAAAGCTGAATTTAATAGATTAGAAAGTCTCAAACTTACGATGGTTGGAAGATGTAACGCTATCAAAATGCTTTTTTTACCTAGGATTTTGTATTTCTTTAAGGCTATTCCTCTGAATATCTGTAATTCTTGGTTTGTCTCTATGAATCACTTATTCTCTAGGTTTATATGGGCTAACTGTCGCCCTCGTAGAGCGCTTAAATTGCTAACATTACCAAGAGAGAGAGGGGGGTGGGCAGTACCCAATCTTCAGCTTTATCATTGGGCATCAGTCTTACATAAAGCAGGGACATTGCTTAACGAAAATGCGGAGACTACACAGATTGGGGCGAATCACTGACAAAATATCAAAAGACATATTATCGAGGTACAATTATATCGATACAAAATTATCGATAACATTAATATCGACATCATATACCTATTTAAAACATTACTAAAATATCGAGTATACAATATCGAAGTACATAAATATCTATTTCATAAATATCGCTAACATACTTATCGAAATTCAAAAATATCGACCTTCATTAAAATACATTAAATAGGTTAAAAATATTGTACACAAAAATATCGACTACACTAATATCGTAAATTTAAATATATCGACTATAGAAAACTCTAATAAATATAAAAATGAAATAATATATAAAAGATTAAGGGGCCCATTAGGATGGTGGGCGGAAGCACCACCGCCTTGCTGGCGGATGCAAAAACCACCGGTTACCATCCGCACGCCGCAGCCCACACGCCCGCACAATTAGCATGTGAAAAGGCAGCCAAACACCGCCCGCAAGCCAGCGACGCCGTCCGCCATCAAAGTGCGCCCGCACACGTAGCGGCGCAGGCCAAAGGAGACACACCATCCGACGAAAACACGTACCGCCGTGCGTACAAATTACGATCCCACAAACAAACAGCACCCATGGCTAAGAGACACCGCACGTGAAAGCAAGGCGGAAACCCGAACGCCCAGCATGGACACCGAAGAGGCGGCCCCCCAAGCATGAATCCAGCACTGCAGGCCCTCCCCATCCTTTACCTGATGCACCACCTAGGAGGCAACGCACCTCGGCGATGCAGGTAGGCACACACACAACAAGGGCACGCAAACCCCACACACAGTGCAAGGGCGGAAAAAGAGGGCATGGCCCCCCCCGACACCCCTGCGTGGACACGACACATCCACCACTGCACCCACAAAAGTCACACAGGGCAAATTGTAACAACTCGCAACAACCTGGCACACACAACCTGGGACCAGGAACAAACGTCCCCTTCACGGCCCCGCAGCACCTCGGCGATGACGCAGCCACACATGTGCACAACGCAGAGGCCAACCACAGCCCCATGTATGCGTCGCACACAAACAACACAGGGCACAACAAACACCACACACCAGCCCCACCCCTAACGCACATGTCACGTGACAGGCAAGCCACAGACATGACCCCAACGCCAAATTCACGGTCACCACCCAACGCCACACAACCGACCCGAACATGACAGTGACGTCACGCAACATCAGGACACACCCCTGGGTGAAAAACAAGGCGAAGCACACAGCGGCGGCAACACCACCCAGCAGGACATGGGCCCCGTCGGCAAAAGGTACGCCAGTACCACACAGAAACACCCATACCACCCTGCACCCAATATCAAGAAATACAAAACGGAACACCAAAGAGCCCGGGGACCGACAACAGGTGGCTCCAACAATAATACCCACACACAAGGCCCAACGTATAGCGGAAACGCAGCCTGCCGCCCACACACGGGAGAGGAGACAGCACTGAATGACCTTCCATTCCAACTCCGAAACCACATCCCGACTAAACAAGCCGGAGAATACAGCCATTGTACCGAAAAAAGACCAACACAGGCATGCAGAGGAAACCGACCACAAGGCAGATAGCGCATATCACCAAAGAACATTCCGAACGGGAAAAAGAAATGAAAACACTCCCCCATGTCGTTCTCATGCAAGTTATCTGGAAGGAGTCACACACCACTGACCTTGACCATTCAGAGAAGCATGTGGGATGAGGGCCCGTGTCCTCCGCACAAGCTAACATAACACAAGTCCTGCCTCCCTACGACCATCACAGACTTCCCAGCAACTTCGGAGCTCGCACCCTGCAGACTGCACACACAGCCGGAGCACGCCACCACATCGCCCTGCAGAAAAATGGCACTTTCAACACACCTACCCAACTACGCCAGACAGGTCAAGCTGTACAAACAGAACCTGATACAGATAATGGGATGTGAACCCCTGTCCCTGCTGAACGTAAGTTACCGACTGACTTACCGCATCTCATTGTTCAGCTGCGTCATCCCCGTCTTCTACTGTCGGAGGTGTCCCTACCACCATCCTGTGGATCTGTCTCTCTCCAACCCGGTATGTCCAAGGGCGGACCTGCTACAACTATTCCTCCCTCTGGACGCACACGACAGGGTCTGCTCTGCCTATGGGGGCATGGCGTATGTGGCTAACATCGGACCTACACTGCAATGGGACCACTGTGCCTCCACACGACGGATCATGGATCACAGCTACATCGAATGTCATCCTACATGCCCCACCATGCTCCTACAAGGGACAACTTACGAACAACACCTTGACAGCCACCATCCGCTACATTGGCTGGCAAACATGTATACCACCAATGACATGGAAGCCCTGCTGGAAGGCATCGCATACCTGACAACCTGTCAATTCGTCGGACCCCGACGCAATCCCCCCAACTGAGCCATGATGGCCGACACCGTACCCATGCTTGGCTTCCGCACGGACTGGAAAGCCACCACCACAACAGCCATACCAAACAACCTGCAACTGATACCACAACATCAACAACACTGCCATGACATCGGATATGTCCGGGACATGCACCCTGTACCCCATCACATCCAGGAACTCTGCATTCAGCGGGGGAGGCAGTGGCATGGGACTTGTGTATTGCAACCACATGGACAGAACTGCACGTACAACTATGCCATGACATGGATCCTGCGCCCATGGACATATGCACCGCTCAGTGGACAGCAATCGCTCGGCTGGAGTATGTGAGAGCTGCCACCCCCCCCAGAAAATCCGACCCAGGACCGTTGCATGGACGACAAGTGCATCCACCAACAACACGACCCCAGTGACTATGACATGTCCAGTAGCCCCCGCATTGCAACAAACCGATGGCACGCCGCTGCATGCACGCAAGCCCATGCCCTGATGTCACCTCACACGCACGTGTGCATGAGTAACAACAGCAGCAAACCTGTCACATGGAACTGAGATGGACTGTGCCCATGATGCCAAGCGGTCTGGTAGGCTAAATGTATACCGTCTGTGTCAAAGTCAGCAGCTCCGCAGCAATTTGCAGATGTACATTAGCACAGCAACGGCCAAGCAGATGTAACTCTGAAGCCCACATCCCACATGCAACTGCTAATCACATGTACCCCTACACCCTATGCTATGTGTAATCATGCCGAGTATATCCTCCACATGCATTCCACTGCCAGTAGTGTCCACTATACTGCATCACAGAGGACATAAGTTACAATACATGGCTTGAAGCAGAAATCTGTCTCAGCTGATTCATTTCACAAGTACGAATGGGAGAGGATGAGAGTGTGTGAAGTACACGGCAGTCGTGACATGACCATCTGGTCCACTGTCATCCGATTGTCACGCATATGAGTAGCACAACTGTGGAAGACACACATGTGTCGTGTGAAGCGGGATTGACGCATCGCCCAGGTGGGCGGGTGTGACGGGTAGATGCGCACATGCAATGTGGAAACACGCTGTGTTGGGAGGGGTCCGGAACAGTACATAACCGCCTTCCTGGGCACATGCAAAGGCCACCTGTCGGGGGGGGAATGTGAACACGTGTGTGCACAACAGGCGGGCACACGAACAATGCTGCATCAGGCGTACACGTCAGCCCACCCTCTGTGGACATGCTGGATACCGCTGTGCATCCGCCAGGCCCTTGACAAGGCACACACATCCCCAGTCGAACAGGTGTATCCCCAACATTGTCCACCTGCACAGGCAATACAGGGCACGGGATGGCAGTGGAGCATGGTGGGTGGGAGGTCTTAGCGCGCCCCTCCTGGTCACATCGCGCAGCCAACACATCCTCAATGTGTAGCATGGCACAGGTCATATGGAAGTCGTGGGGTGACGCACACATCACGAGCAGGAGTGACGTCACTGAAGGTTGCTCGCACCATCCAACCCATTGCCTAGATCACCACACACGTTGCATGCCATTGCAACAGTAAAGCCAGCGCGTGCACAAGCAGCCCCGAGCTCGCCCCAGAGAGGCCAAAGAGTGAATGTGTGGGTCCATGAGCTCCAGTTGGACGCGGCCTGGGCTGCCAGGGCAGCTACAGGCTCTGTGTGTTGCAGGTGGTGTATCCGGACTGCGGAGCCTGTCATGCATTGTCAATGTTGCCCGGCTCTCGAGTCGGGGCACCGCGCAGGTGGACGGCATCCCGCCACATATCATACCGTGAGACAGACCACTTGTATAACTGGACCCACACATACACTCCGTGGTCTCTCTGGGGCGAGCTTGGAGGTGCCTGTGCATGCGCCAGCTACTCTGGTGCAAACGCATATTGGGGTGAGCGAGGGGAGGCCATGAGGACAGTGCAAATGATGACTGTACGACTCACAGTTAGTGAAAGGAATGCCCCTGATGTGGACAGAAAAAGACGTGCCACGTGTGCATTGCAAACAGTGGATAAGCTGGTGACCTCGCCATGTCCTGCATGTATGCCCGCAGCGAGCCCCGCCCACTCGACACATCAATATTAGTACCAGCACAACATACACCCCAACCGAGGCACCGACTCGGGGTGACAACCATTGGACGGTCATGTGTAGTCCACCCACGCGTACATGTGGGCCCCCCATGAGCCATGTCACCTGAAGCAATGTGTAACCATGGACAATGACGGTAGTGAGCAGAGCTGTCTGCCCCACGCGCAGATGGTGCATCAGCTCAACAGACCCAGCACCGAGTGCAGCAGGGGACACATGTGCAGGGGCATATGTTCCTGGTGTGAAGGCACAAGCATATAGGTAGCACATCTACTGATGTGTAGTCTGCCCACATCTACAGTCCATTGTCAGGCGGACCTAGAAGATGATCACAAGGCAACACATCTGTGTGGGTGTGCCCACTGTGTCCAGCACTGCGCAACGATCGACGTACTCGCCCTGTGCATGGCCCAACCTGCAACGGAGGTCACATACACTGCCACCATCCCTCACACACATCCCTATCACTAGGCATGGTGTGTCCAATCGACAGTGCTGAGTACGCGCACATCCGGAGGCACATGGACAGGAGACACATGCAACACACTAGGCAGTCTGTGTCGTCAACCACTGGCATTGTGCAGTCAATGTGCAGCCTGCTGGGACTGAGGGGCAGCATGGCCACAGCCTGACATCCACACGAGCAACAAGTGCACTGAGCCCTGCAATGCCAATTGTCTGTGTCCCTGGATGTCTGACATGAAGTTGCCATGTACCACCACTCAGGAGGGACAGACAAGTCAAAGCGCCCGAGAGCCCACATACCCATGCCACCTGCAGACAGCATGGTGAGCAGTGGATGTTTGGACCCCACAGGCTCAGACCCATAGTGCTGCGGATCGACGACATGTGTGTCTCCGCATGCACTCCCACACACACTGCAGATGTGTGTCACACACAACTTACGCAAGGAATAGCCATGTGCAGTGTGCGTGGAGCTCGGCATCCAGGGGCTCCAGCTCCTCGCTGGTGAGTGGACCTGGACATGTCCTCAGCGTCATCGACGTGTAGGTGGAGAGGTGGCAGCAGCAGGTGTTCACGACGGGTGCCAGACTGCAGTTCCTGGTAGCTGTGGTCATGCCTGTCCCACTCACACACACATATGACCCCCTGGGTCAGTGTCAGTGGGTCCAAGCTGCTGCAAATCCTGTACCATGTCTGGCAGCTCCAATTGCAGATGATGGCCTGCTCCCAGCTGGCCCGGGACGCTTACCTCCATGATGGAACAGGCAGGGTGCAACCGCGAGGGCCATTGGAGTTGGCCATAAGGGCCTGGCCCATGGCGGGTACAGTCCGCCGATACCATGTGCACCACACAGTGTGATGTGCGCACTGCAGCTGCCGGTGTGGCCATGATTAGCGTGTGGGTGCAGGTGCACAATGGACGGGGCCCACAACATGCTGTGTGCAGAGGCAGGGACGGACATTGGCCAGCCTCCACATGTCTGTTGGCATTTCATCATCTACACATTGGCATGGTGCATGGTATATGCATATGCACACACATGCCATCTTTCACTATGTACATCTGTCACTTGGTACGTGCAATGTTACGTGTCACTTGTGATGTGTATTGTCAAGCACACAGCCATGTTGGCATGGGGCTGTCAATGTGTACACCTGTCAATGCTTCTGGGGGTGTGATCCGTACAGTGCTGTACAGAGTGTGCAGTGGTGACATCAATGACTGTCTCATTTCCCCCGTGCCACAGGGCCCACTTGTATTGGCCGCTCTGCCCGTGCCCATAGCGTTGTTGGTGTGTGCCATACTCACCCAGCCTCAGAAGCAGTGTCATGCACAGCAGCAGGCCATGTTGCCGTGGTGTTGCCGCATGCCGAATATGCAGTCTGTTGCCATCTGCATGCCCAACAAGTGATTGAGGCCTAGCTCCCCATGTGCATGCTCATATTAATAGTTTGTCTCACTGCCCATTGCCAATGGTAGGGGACCTGTGTAAGTGTATTGTGGCTGTGCTGACCCTACTTGTCAGCTGTTCTGTGATTCATGTTCCTGCTCAGTCATTTGTGTTTTGGGTATGTGTAAATGCCATGTGGCGTTTTGCTTTGACATGTGTCCACTTCCATCTTTCCTAGGCGGAGACCAAACATATTTCGCCCCTACCAATTGCTGTCAGACATGGAGGATTTAGAGGTCATCCGTAAATATCGTCTGGACCGACCCACCCTGCATCGTCTATGTGCCATGTTGGAACCCCACCTCCGTCCTCGCAGGGTGTATCCGACAGCATTCACCCCCACGGATAAGGTGATGGCTGCACTGCATTTCTTCGCCACTGGGTCATTCCAACACACAGTGGGCAGTGGAGGTGGGATGTCCCAGCCCATGTTCAGCATGGTGCTGAGGGATGTACTGTCAGCTATGATGCTGTACAGGAACAGGTACATCAGATTCCCCAGGGCACGTGAATTGGCGGCAGTGAAGGGTGCATTCTATGCCCTTGGACGGATCCCCCACGTCATTGGTGCAATAGATTGCACCCATGTTGGCCTCGTTCCACCACAGGCCACTGAGCAGCTCTACCGCAACCGGAAGCACACGCACTCCCTGAATGTGCAAGTGGTGTGCCTTGCGGACATGGTCATTTCACACATGTGTGCGAAGTTCCCAGGATCGGCCCATGATGCGCACATCATGCGCAACAGCATCTTACCACGTCTGATGACCAACCTGCAACAGGACCATGGCTGGATTGTCGGTGAGTATGTGGAGTCGTGTAGCGTGCTGGCTGTGCGATGCTGTCTCCTGTCCAATTGGAATTACAACGGTTCTCTGTGTCCCTCACACCCAGGTGACTCTGCTTACCCGAATGGGCCCTGGCTACTCAGCCCATTACGAAATCCTCGGACCCCAGCTGATGACCGCTACAATGAGGCACATAGGAGGACCAGACATGTGGTCGAGCGGACCTTTGGCCTCCTCAAGTCCAGGTTTAGATGCCTGGACCGCACTGGGGGTGCAAAGGCATACTCCCCACAGAAGGTGTGCCAGATAGTGGTGGCTTGCTGCATGCTGCACAATCTGGCTATTCGCAAGCAGATCCCCCTAATTGTGGATGACGGAGATCAACCAGGGCCCCAGCCTGCAGACCAGGACAGCTCGAGTGACGAGGACAGTGGAGGAGGAAGCTGTGAATGTGCGTCAGCAGCTCATCGCCCGCTACTTCACATGACGGTGAGTGCCCATGTACGACGGCTGATGTAGCTGGAGTTGTGCAGGTGTTTGTGTGCTCTGTCACGGAGGCCATTTGTTCACTGTGTGCTGTGTGTCAACGGTCCATGTCCAGGTTAGTATGCCACTGACGGTGGCTGTTGCATTGTGCCCTATTGCTCTATGCGATGTGTGTACATTGCCTGTAGTTGGTGACATGTACTGTGTGATGAGTGTGTGACACGCTCATTGAATGTACTCCTGTTCTGTCTTCCACCCCTAGGTCCCTCCAGCCTCTCCTGTCCCATCGACATACCACAAATCAGATGCTTCTCTGCTCAAGGTGGCGGTTGCACATCGTTCAATAAACACAGGGCACAGACAGCAGTTTGTGTTAAAGGTGCATTTATTTACATAGGTGACATGTGATTGTGTGCAAGGTGATGACAAAAGTGGTGCGTGCAGTGACAATGAGCTGTCGGTCATGGCTGCGTGATGCTCAGGGTGTACCCACTAGTTCTATGTCCATAGTCCAATAGACACATGCCATTCAGATGGCTGTGTGGGGTGGGATCGTAGTCCAAGTCAATGCAGTGGGTGGTCAAGGATGGCTGGCTGGCTGCCTCACTTGCGTTTGGAGCGTGCGAAGTCCTCCCGGGACATCTGTTTCCTCTTCGGACGGCCCCTTCCACGTTTGGGAGGGGGGGTGTTTGGTGGCGACCTGCTGGTGGTGGGTGAGGTGTGCTCACTGGCTGTGAACGCAGGGGAACTGGTTGCCGCTCGACCCTGCGCCACAGCAGGTGGTGGCAGAGGTGGTGTTGTTGGCCTTGCTTGTGACCTCACCGCCACCACCAGCTGGCCCATGAGGTCCACGAGTTGGTCCATACGGGTGACGAATTGTCCCATATGGGCGTCCATGGACCTCAGCACCCCTAGGACCTCCCGCGTGTCGGATGCCGACCTGGCCCATTGTCCTTGGGCCTCTTCATAGGCCCCAAGGACTCTGGCCATTTGAGGCAGGGCATGGCTCCCAGGCACGGCTGGCGTTGGCCTGACACTGCTCCTCCTACCAGTACTGCTGCCACCGGCCTGCCCACTAGCCACATTGCTCGCCACGGTCCTCGCTCTGGCTCCCAGGGTGGAGCCAGTCGGCCGGGCCACCACCTGCGCTGGGGCTGGGGCCAGTGATGAGGTGGTGGTGGTTGCGGCGATGGTGGTGGTTGCGGCAGTGGGAGTGGCCGCAACGACCGTGGGAGTGGCCGCAACGACAGTGGGAGTGGCCGCAGCGACAGTGGCAGCAGGGGGCTGTGTGTGGTCAGCAGCCCTGGATGATGTGTCGGTGGGTAGGAGGGGGCCTGGGGAGCGGTTGGGCCCTGCCACACCAGATGGGCCTGCTGGGTGGTCCGTGTCCGAAGAGGTGGACAGATCCTCCACATCCGTGAGTCCTTGTTGGGGGCTTCCAGGCTGGCTGTGCAGGCTGCTGTCTCCCTCTCCAGCATCCAGAAGTTCGGCACCTGTGGGGAGGATGAGATATGTTATTGTGTTGCACCTGGCAAAGTATGTATAGGCTTATGTGACATTCACAGTTCGTGCACTGTCGTGCACTGGTTTCCCAGAGGCGTGTGTGTGGCTGTCCCATTTGTGGTTGCGTGGGCTAGGCAATGGGACTGTGTGATGTGGACATGTGGCATGGGTCGTATTGGCAATGCCGATGTGTGTGTTGCTATACTCCTACCTTTTGTGGCTCTGGTGTATGCGGGCTCCAGGCCCATCGGGGACGTTGGTTTGTATAATGCTTCTGGGGTTCAAATGGGACGCTTAGAGATGCAGATGGCAAAAGGGGGTACAGCCCCCTGAAACGCTTTTGAGATGAACTATGCTTTTGGGGTTCAAATGGGACGCTTAGAGACGCAGATGGCAAAAGGGGGTACAGCCCCCTGAAACGCTTTTGAGATGAACTATGCTTTTGGGGTTCAAATGGGACGCTTAGAGTTGCAGATGGCAAAAGGGGGTACAGCCCCCTGACACGCTTTTGAGATGAACTATGCTTTTGGGGTACATACTGTGATCCATGGGTGCAGAACGTGAAATGTGTTGTGGCAACATGTCAGTGCATGGTCTAAGGTGGGTGTATGTCTGACATACCCGGCATGTCTGCTGTCTGTTGTGATTTATGGACATTAAAATGTACGCATTGTTATGAGTGAGTGATGGTTGTGTGCCACACGACGTATTGCAGATGGGCCACATCCTTGGTGTGCGTGCTGCCCACTGCCATGTGCATCAATGCGGTGCTCTTGGGGGTGTTGACTGTGTTATGTGTGTTGTTACTCACAGTGTGACGTGCGCTTCAGTCACTTCGGGGACATGATTTGTCATGGGCATGTTTTATTGCGTGACTACTGTATGTGGAGCAGCTGTTCGGATGACATACCTCTCATGTAACTGGGGCTGGCGGATGAGATGGATGGTGTGTTGTATGTGCATTGTGTGCCTGTGTGTTTCATGTGTCCAGTGGTGTTTGTGTGCATTTCTGTGGTTCCACGCTGTTACGTCTAGTGGGGTTTGTCTTACATGGGCGTAGTTGTAGGGTGTGTGGTTGACAGGCTGTATGGGCTACATGGACTGGACTTCGATGGTGTTGCTGTTGTGTGTGATGGGTTGCACAGTGCCTGCTGTGTGGTTCTGTAATCAGTGTGACTTGTGCATGCAGACGTGGCTCCTTGGGTGTTGCTGTGTCTGTGATGGGTCATGTGGGGTGTGACTCTGGTTCATGTCCGTGTGCACATTTTCACATGGTTGTGACAGGGAGCAGTGCTGCGTGTTCCTCTGCTTCTTGACATGTCCCATGTGTTGGTCGCAATTCAGTCCTCATGCCTCAAGACACCCCGCCCTGTCCGGTTTCCTACCTACAGGTTGTTTTTGAGTGCGCAATGCAATGGATGCCACATGGTTATGGGCGGGAGGGGTGCTCCATGTTGCTGGTCTGTGGGAGTGGGGGTGGTGTTGTGTGTCGTGGTGTTGGCTGGACACCCACTGACACCGTTTGTTGTGGGGAGGGATGTCTACCTGTCGGCTGACGGTGTGCTCTGCAGTGGCTGACACATGTGTTTGGGTGTGGGGTGTGCTCCTCCTTGCTGCACTGTAGGCTTAGGGGCCTGATGGGTGTTGTACTGCAGCTGTCCCCCCTCCGACCCACTGACTTTGTGTTCCGGCTACTTACCTGTTACTTGTCGGTTAGTGCAGCTATGGCGGACACATGGGTGTGGGTGTGGGGGGTGCTCCTCCTTGCTGTGCTGTGGGACTGGGACCTGGTGTGTGTTGTACTTCAGCTGTCCCCCCTCCGACCCACTGCGCTTTGTGTTCCGGCTACTTACCTGTTACTTGTCGGTTAGTGCAGCTATGGCGGACACATGGGTGTGGGTGTGGGGGGTGCTCCTCCTTGCTGTGCTGTGGGACTGGGGCCTGGTGTGTGTTGTACTTCAGCTGTCCCCCCTCCGACCCACTGCGCTTTGTGTTCCGGCTACTTACCTGTTACTTGTCGGTTAGTGCAGCTATGGCGGACACATGGGTGTGGGTGTGGGGGGTGCTCCTCCTTGCTGTGCTGTGCTGTGGGACTGGGGCCTGGTGTGTGTTGTACTTCAGCTGTCCCCCTCCCGACCCACTGCGCTTTGTGTTCCGGCTACTTACCTGTTACTTGTCGGTTAGTGCAGCTATGGCGGACATATGGGTGTGGGTGTGGGGGGTGCTCCTCCTTGCTGTGCTGTGGGACTGGGGCCTGGTGTGTGTTGTACTTCAGCTGTCCCCCCTCCGACCCACTGCGCTTTGTGTTCTGGCTACTTACCTGTTACTTGTAGGTTAGTGCAGCTACGGCTGACACATGGGTGTGGGGGGGTGCTTGTTGTGGCGCTTCTGGAGTACTAGGGGACCTGGTGGTAGTTGCGTGACTGGCTGAGTGTACACATGCCCCCATGGTTTTGTTAGTTGGTAGGTTTGGGCTGTGTGTGTGGTGGTGCCTGTTGCATGTGTGTGTGATGTGTTGTGTACTGGACATGGGGGTGTTTGTCCCTCGGAGCTATGGCATAGTGGTGGTGCATGTGAGTACATAGCGGTGTGCTGGTATACATGTGTTTGTACTTACCAGCCTCCACTCCCCCTGGTAATCCGGTGAGGATCTCCGGATGGATGATGACTCGCACTTTCTCCTCCCACGCTTTGAAGGTCTTGTAAAGCGCGGGATTCCCTCTGCCAGTCATGGCAGCCAGCTCTCTATTTTTGCTCTTCTTCTTCTTGACCAGGCTTTTGATGTCGTTCCACCGTTTGTTTATTTCTCCTCTGTTTCGTGGTACGGTCCCGACTGCATTGACCTGGTCTACGATCCTGTTCCACATTCTGTTTCTGGTGGCTAGTGGTGTGTGCTGGACCTGGTTGCCATAGATTTGTGGATGCACCTTGACGATCTCGTCGACCATGACCGTCAGCTCAGTGGAAGTGAACTTGGGCATTCTGTGTGATGCCATGGTGTTTGTGGTGCTGGTGCGGTGTGTGGTGTGTGATGTGCAGGGGGTTTGTGGTGCTGGTGCGGTGTGTGGTGTGTGGTGTGCAGGGGGTTTGTGGTGCCGGTGTTTGGTGGTGCTGGTGGTGGTGGTGGTGCTGGTGGTGGTGGTGGTGGGTGTGATGTGTGCGTATCTGTGGTGTGCTGCTGTCCTTGCTGTGTCACTGTGTCCTGTCCTCTCGTCTCTGCTTTGCTTTGTGATGTTGCAAGGGGTTGTGGTCTGTGAAGGTGCTGCTTTTGTACTTACCTATGTGGGTGTGTCCTGATGGTCTGTGGTTTTCAGGTGTGTTGTGGCTGGTGTTCTGGGCTTTGTAGTTCTTGTTTGTCCAGGGGGGGTGTTTTCGGGATGTGTACTGTGTTTGTGTATTTGTGCGTGTGTTGCTGTGTGGACTTGTTGTCCATGTTGTGTGCGTTTGTTTTTGTCCGCGGATGATATCTGTGCAGTGTCCATTTTCATCAGTGTATGCGCTGGCGGGCGGTGTATTTGTGTATTTTCCGCGCTCATGGCGGTGCGGTCGTAATTTCCCGGGCGGTGTCTCGGTCGCCCGGGCGGGCGGTTTTGTGTTGTCGTGCGTATTTCCGTCCGTGGCGGGCGGATGGACTTGGACTCAGACATGGTCGGGCGGTATTTGTTGCGTTTTTTCCGCCGCTGGCGGTTTTCGGTTCGCACCATCATGATTGCTCGGTCGGTATTCAGTAGTTGTTGGCGGGTGGATTTTTGCCGCTCTGATGGATGGCGGATTTTATTACGCCGGGTGTCGTAATGGACCCTTAATTTACTAAAAACACAATACTAAATTAATAAAGCACAATAACTATTTTACTAAATTTAAAAATAAATTAACACAGCAATAACATTACTAAAATATTATTAAAAATACTAATACATTAAACATGAATAATATTAAATATTACTATTACAATTTAATTATATAACATATAATACATAACAAAAGCTATTTAAAAATATATACAAATTTATACACAACTGACTACTAATTAGCGTTTTCCTTATTTGGAAAATAACTACTAAATCATTTTTAAAAAAAATACAAATTAACCAATAGAAATACTGCAAATTCAAACTAACCAATAAAATCGAATTTACAACATCCAACACACTATATAAACAATTAAACTTCATTACCACTCCACACCCAAAAGAAAGAAAACTAAAGAAGGAGAAACTCTACAGGATTCAACTACAGATATAAGAAGATCAACATATACCAAATAATTAACTCTATCAAAAGTAAGTAAACTAAATTAAAATATATAATACTAAAAGTAAAAAACTGTAATCAATAATATACATAACCTATAAATTAATGAATGGCTTCTTTCTATTTTGTATTACCACTACAGGAAACTCTACAGAAAACGAACAAACTACAGAAAACAACATAATAAATATACACATAACAAAGTAAGGGGCCCACTAGGATGGCAGGCGGAAGCACCACCGCCGTGCTGGCGGATGCAAAAACCACCAGTTATCGTCCGCCCGCAGCGGCCCACACGCCCGCCCAATTAGGATGTGAAAAGTCAGCCAAACACCGCCCGCAAGCCAGTTACGCCGTCCGCCATCAATGGACACGACACATCCACCACTGCACCCACAAATGTCACACCGGGCAAATTGTAACAACTCGCAACTACCGGGCACACACCACCCGGGACCAGGAACTAACGTCCCCATCACGGCCCCGCAGCGCAGCGGCGATGACGCAGCCACACATGCGCACAACGCTGAGCCCAACGACAGCGCCAAGTATGCGCCGCACACAAGCAACACAAGGTCACAACCAAACACCACACACACCAGCCCCACCCTGAACGCACATGTCACGTGACAGTCCTGCCACAGTCATGTCGCCAACCGGCAATTCACAGTTGCAAACCAACGTCACACAACTGACCCGAACAGGGCAGTGATGTCACGCCAAATTAGGACACACCCCTATGTGCAAAACATGGTGAAGCACACAGCGGCGGCAACATCACCCAGCAGAATATGGACCCCGTCGACAAAAGGTACGCCAGTACCACACAGAAACACCGATACCACCCTGCACCCAATATCAAGACATGCAATACGTAACCCCAAAGAGGCCGGGGACCGACAACAGGTGGCTCCAATTATAACACCCTAACACACAAGGCCCAACGGATAGCGGAAACGCAGCCTGCCGCCCACACACGGGAGAGGAGATAGCACTGAATGGCCTTCCATACCCACACCGCAACCACAGCCCAACTATTCAAGCAGGACAATACAGCCATTATCCCAACAAAAAGCCCACCACAGGCATGCAGAGGGAACCGTCCACAGGGCAGATAGCGCACAACACGAAAGAACATTCCGAACGGGAAAAAGAAATGATAACACTCCCCCATGTGGTTCACATGCAAGTTATCTGGAAGGAGTCAGACACCACTGACCTTGACCATACAGACAAGCATGTGGGATGAGGACCCATGTCCTCCGCACAAGCTACTAGAACACAACCCCTGCCTCCCTACGACCATCACAGAATTCCCAGCAGCGTCGGAGGTAGCACACTGCAGACTGCACAGACAGACGGAGCACGCCATCAAAGCGCCCTGCAGCAAAATGGCACTTCAACCACACCTACCCAACTACGCTGGACAGATAAAGCTGTACAAACATTACCTGATACAGATATTGGGATGGGAAACCCTGTCCTTGCTGAACGTAAGTTACCGACTAACTTACCGCATCGCATTGTTCAGCTGCGTCATCCCCGTCTTCTACTGTCGGAGGTGTCCCTTCCACTATCCGGTGGATTTATGTCTCTCCAACACGGCATGTCCAAGGGAGGACCTGCTACAACTATTCCACCCCCTGGACGTCCACGACAGAGTCTGTTCAGCCTATGGGGGCATGGCGTATGTGGCTGCAATCGGACCCACACTGCAATGGGACCACTGTGCCTCCACACGACGGATCATGGATCAGAGTTACATCGAATGTCATCCAACATGTCCCATCATGCTCCTACAAGGGACAACTCACGACCAACACCTTGACAGCCACCATCCGCTACATTGGATGGCATCCATGTTCACCACCAATGACATGGAAGCCCTGCTGGAAGGTATCGCATACCTGACAACCTGTCAATTCGTCGGCCCCCGACGCAACATCCCCAATTGAACAATGATGTCCTACACCGTACCCATGCATGGCTTCCGCACTGACTGGGCAGTTACCAGTACAGCAACTATACCATACAACCTGCAACTGACACCACACCATCAACTACACTGCCATGACATCGGATATTTACGGGACATGCACTCTGTTCCTCATCACATCCAGTAACTCTGCATGAACAGGGGGAGGCAGAGGCATGGGATTTGTGTATGGCAACCACATGGACATGACTGCACGTACAACTATGCCTTAATATGGATCCTGCACCCATGAAAAGATGCACCGTTCATTGGACAGTAATCGTTCGTCTGCAGTATGTGAGACCTGCCAC
The DNA here is from genome assembly GCA_963921515.1 of Calotriton arnoldi. Classification (NCBI taxonomy): domain Eukaryota; kingdom Metazoa; phylum Chordata; class Amphibia; order Caudata; family Salamandridae; genus Calotriton; species Calotriton arnoldi. The sequence continues at coordinate 39,465 of CAWUFW010016751.1, read as the reverse complement.
CTCACCTCCCTCAGAACTTCCGTGCCAGGACCTTTGCATGGACAACAAGTGCATCCACCAACAACATCACCCCATTGACTGTGACATGTCCAGTAGCCACCACATTGCAACAAGAAGTGGGACGCCGTTGCATGCACGTGAGCCCATGCCCTGATGTCACCTCTCACGCACGTGTGTTGGAGTAACTATAGCAGCAAACCTCTAACATGGAACTGAGATGTACTGTGCCCATGATGTCAAGCGCTCTGGTAGGCAAAATGTATACTGTCTGTGTCAAAGTCAGCAGCACCTCAGTAATTAGCAAATGTACATTAGCACAGCAACGGCTAAGCAGTTGTAACTCTGAAGCCCACATCCCGCAGGCAACAACTAATCACATGTACCCCTACACCCTATGCTATGTGTAATCATGCTGAGTATATCCTCCACATGCATTTCGCTGCCAGTAGTGTCCACTATACTGCATCACAGAGGACATAAGTCCTAATACATGGCTTGAAGCAAAAATGTGTCTCTGCTGAATCATTTCACAAGTACGAATGAGAGAGGATGAGAGTGTGTGAAGTACACGGCAGTCGTGAGATGACCATGTAGGCCACCGTCATTGGATGTCAACGCAAATGAGTAGCCCCAACAGTGGCCACAGGGAAATACCACAGCTCGTGGAGCAGGACTTGTCACACTCTGAAGTCGCACGAAAGATCATCACAACAACACTGACGGCCTGCTCACTACAAAGCACAGCCCTACACATGTTTACAATGACCCACACAGTCTGACCAGGCACTCAGCAACCAAAAGTGGGAGCCACGCTAAAGCATGCCACAGCAATGCCTGACAAAACACACACACGACATCAGTGTGGGTGAGCAGCACTGCACAGTGAGTAAGAACTGCTGAAATGCTGACATACACAATTGGACTAGACACATTCTTGACAGTCACACACCCTGCACACACACAACGTCTGAACCATAACAAGTAGGAGTCAGCCTGAACTGCAAGGACAAACCCACACACCGCATACTGTGCAACATACAACACACACATCTCATCATATTCAAAGACCTCAACACGGTTACAAACATCCACCATGTCCCGGGGTGACATATGTGTGTAGTCGACATGGACACGACACACACATACACACCAACGCTACCACAAACACACACCACGCACACCACACACCACCACCTCCCAAATGCACACATTGAAAGTAAGACATGTGCCCAGCCACAATGCACATCCCATGACTAACATACACCTACACTGCTGGCCACACAGCAAGTAAGCTCACACATGCACGCATACTCCGCGCATGCTGCCAGTCCACCTGTGGCTACACTCAAACCCTGTGCAATGCATGCACGCAAACATGACACGGATACATGAACACAGGAATAACACCAATCACATGCAGTCAATACGTTGCACTGCAAAGCAGATACATCACACTCACAAGTAGCAGGGTCTGAGAGAAGGGAAGTCCCTGCCACGTGTACAACACATTAGAATGTGAGACCGGACATTGCAATTGCTGAGGTCACATACACGGCATCTGCCCCACTTAACCAACCACACACTGCAACAACTCCAATCATCAACTACACACATACAACCGACTACAGGAGCAACAGCATACAGTCACAGTTCACATCGACAGGCGCCATAACTCATCAACCCCAGGGACAGTGCCCAGTTCCATGTGCCGAGTAGTGACACGAAGTGCTTCGGATACAATGTGTGTGAGTGTGCCCTGCCATGGCCAGCCAACACCGCCATGCCAGTCACAATATCCATCACAGCCACCACTGTCTCAGAAGGAGATGGGTTAGTGTGCCAAACAATCTAACAGGATGCCAGTACGACTCGGTGCTGTGTGTGTGCGCCACGGGACAGTTGGAGGTCCGCCCCTGAGAGAGTAGCACAACTGTGGAAGACACACATGTGTCATGTGAAGCGGGAGTTACGCATGGCTCAGGTGGGTGGGTGTGAGGGGTAGATTCGCAAATGCAATGTTGAAACACGCTTTGTTGGGAGGATTCCGGAACTGTACATTACCGCTCTCCTGGGAATTTGTAAAGACCACCTGTCTGGGTATGAATGTGAACTCGTGTGTGCACAACAGGCGGGCACACGATCAATGCTGCATCAGGTGTAGACGTCGGCCCACCCTCTGTGGACATGCTGGATACTGCTGTGCGTCCGCCAGGCCCTTGCCAAGGCACTCACATCCCCTGTCGACCAGGTGTATCCCCAACATTGTCCACCTGCACAGACAATCCAGGGCACCGGATGGCAGTGGAGCATGGTGGGTGAGAGGTCATGGCGCACTCCTCCTGGTCACATCACGCAGGCAACACATCCTCAATTTGTAGTATGGCACAAGTCTAATGGAAGTAGTGGGGGGACGCACACATCACGAGCAGGAGTGACGTCACAGAAGGTGGCTCGCACCAACTCACTCATTGCCTATATCCCCACACACGTCACATGCCATTGCAACAGAGAAGCCAGCACGTGCATAAGCAGCTCCAAGCTCGCCCCAGAGAGGCCAAAGAGTGAATGTGTGGGTCCATGAGCTCCAGTTGGACGCGGCCTGGGCCGCTAGGGCAGTTACAGCCTCTGTGTGTTGCAGGTGGTGTATCCGGACTGCGGAGCCTGTCATGCATTGTCAATGTTGCCCGGGTCTCGAGTCGGGGCACCACGCAGGTGGACGGCATCCTGCCACTTATTATGCCGTGAGACAGACCACTTGTTCGACTGGACCCACACATACACTCCTTGGCCTCTCTGGGGCGAGCTTGGAGCTGCTTGTGCATGCGCTGGCTACCCAGGTGCAAACGCATATTTGGGTGAGCGAGGGGAGGCCATGAGGACAGGGTAAAATATGTCTGTTTGACTTCCAGTTCGTTTCAGGTATGACCCAGATGTGGCCATGATTAGTGTGTGGGAGCAGGTCCACAATGGACAGGGCCACAATATGCTGTGTGCATAGGCAGGGACGGCCAGTGGCCAGCCTCCACATGTATGTTGGCATATCATCATGTACACATTGGCATGGGAGCATGGGATATGCATATGCACACACATGCCATCTTTCACCATGTACATCTCCCACTTGGCACGTGCAACGTTACGTGTCACTTGTGATGTGTATTTGCAATCACACAGTCGTGTTGGCATGGAGCTGTCAATGTGTACACCTGTCAGAGTATCTGGAGGTGTGCTCCGTACAGTGCCGTACATAGGGTGCAGTAGGGACATCAATGACTGTCTCATATCCCCTCGTGCCCCAGGTCCCACTTGTTTTGGCCGCTCAGCCTGTGCCCATGGCGTTGTTGGTGTGTGCCATACTCACCCAGCCTCGGAAGCAGTGTCGTGCACAGCATCTAGTTATGTCGCTGTGGTGTTGCCACTTGCCAAATATGCTGTCTGACACCATCAGCATGCCTTACATGTAATTGAGGCCCAAATGTGCATGCTCATAGCAATGGTGTGTGTCACTGCCCATTGCTATTGGCATGGGACCTGTGTAAGTGTATTGTGGCTGTGCTGTCCCTACCTGTCAGCTGTTCTGTGATTCAATTGCTTTGCCAATCATCTATGTTTAGTGTATGTGGGAATGCCATGTTGCGTGTTGCATTGACATGTGTTCACTTCCATCTTTCCTAGGAGGAGACCAAACATACATCGCCCCTACCAATTGCTGCCAGACATGGTGGATGTAGAGGTAATACGGAAATACCGTCTGGATCGACCCACCCTGCATCGCCTATGTGCCTTGTTGGAACCCCACCTCCATCCTCGCAGGGTGTATCCAACTGCATTTACCCCCATGGCTAAGGTGATGGCTGCACTGCATTTCTTCGCCACTGGGTCATTCCAACACACAGTGGGCAGTGGAGGTGGGATGTCCCAGCCCATGTTCAGCATGGTGCTACGGGATGTACTGTCAGCTATGATGCTGTACAGGAACAGGTACATCCGATTCCCCAGGGCCCGTGATTTGGCGGCAGTGAAGGGTGCTTTCTATGCCCTTGGACGGATCCCCACGTCGTTGGTGCAATTGACTGCACCCATGTTGGCCTTGTTGCACCACAGGCCACGGATCATATCTACCGCAACCGGAAGCACACCCACTCCCTGAATGTGCAAGTGGTGTGCCTTGTGGACATGGTGATTTCACACGTCTGTGCGAAGTTTCCAGGATCGGCCCATGACGCGCACATCATGCGCAACAGCATCCTACCACGTCTGATGACCAATCTGCAACCGGACTGTGCTTGGATTGTTGGTGAGTATGTGGAGTCGTGTAGCGTGCTGGGTGTGCGATGCTGTCCTGTGTCCAGTTGGAATTGCAACGATTCTCTGTGTCCCTCACACCCAGGTGACTCTGCTTACCCGAATGGGCCCTGGCTGCTCAGCCCATTACGACGTCCTGGGAGCCCAGCTGATGTCCGCTACAATGAGGCACATGGGAGGACCAGACGTGTGGTTGAGCGGACCTTTGGCCTCCTCAAGTCCAGGTTCAGATGCCTGGACCGCACCGGTGGCGCACTGGTGTACTCCCCACAGAAGGTGTGCCAGATAGTTGTGGCTTGCTGCATGCTGCACAATCTGGCTATTCGCAAGCAGATCCCCCTAATAGTGGATGATGGTGATCAGCCAGGGCCCCAGCCTGCAGACCAGGACGGGTCCAGTGATGAGGACAGCGGTGAGGAGGAAGCTGTGAATGTGCGTCAGCAGCTCATCGCCCGCTACTTCACTTGACGGTGAGTGTCCATGTACGACGGCTGATGTAGCTGTATTTGTGCAGGTGTATGTGTGCTCTGTCACGGAGGCCTTTTGTTCACTGAGTGCTGTGTGTCATTGGTCCATGTCCAGGTTAGTATGCCACTGGCGGTGGCTGTTGCATTGTGCCCTGTTGCTCTGTGAGATGTGTGTACATTGCTTGTGGTTGGTGACATGTACTGTGTGATGAGTGTGTGACGCACTCATTGAATGGACTCTTGTTCTGTTTTCCACCCCTAGGTCCCTACAGCCTCTCCTGTTCCATCGACATACCACACAGCAGATGCATTTCTGCTCATGGTGGCGGTTGCACATCGTTGAATAAACACAGGGCACAGACAGCAGATTGTGATCAAGGTGCATTTATTTTCATCGGTGACATGTGATTGTGTGCAAGGTGATGACATAAGTGGTGCGTGCTGTGACAATGAGCTAACGGTCATGGCTGCGTGATGCTCAAGGTGTACCCATTTAGTTCTATGTCCATAGTCCAACAGACACATGCCATTCAGATGGCTGTGTGGGGTAGGATTGTAGTCCAAGTCAATGCAGTAGGTGGTCAAGGTGGCTGGCTGACTCACTGGCGTTTGGTGCGTGCGAAGTCCTCTCTGGACACCTGTTTCCTCTTCGGACGGCCCCTTCCACGTTTGGGAGGGGGGGGTGTGGTGGTGACCTGCTGGTGGTGGTTGAGGTGTGCTCACTGGCTGTGGACGCAGGGGAACTCGATGCTGCTCGACCCTGCGCCACAGCAGGTGGTGGCGGAAGTGGTGTTGCTGGCCTTGCTTGGGTCCTCACCGCCACCACCAGCTGGCCCATGAGGTCCACGAGTTGGTCCATGCGGGTCACGAATTGGCCCATATGGGCGTCCATGGACCTCAACACCCCTAGGACCTTCTGCGTGTCGGAAGCCGACCTGGCCCATTGTCCTTGGGCCTCTTCATAGGCCCCAAGGACTCTGTCCATGTGCGGCAGGGCTTGGCTCCCAGGCACGGATGGCGTTGGCCTGACCCTGCTCCTCCTACCAGGACTGCTGCCACCGACCTGCCCACTAGCCACATTGCTCACCACGGTCCTCGCCCTGGCTCCCAGGGTGGACCCCGACGGACGGACCACCCCTTGCGCTGGGGCTGTGGCCAGTGATGATGTGGTGGTGGTGGTGGTTGCGGCGGTGGTGGTGGTTGCGGCGGTGGTGGTGGTTGCGGTGGCGGTGGTGGCCGCAACGACCGTGGCAGCAGGGGGCTGTGAGTGGTCAGCAGCCCTGGATGATGGGTTGGTGAGTAGGAGGGGCCCTGGGGAGCGGTTGTGCCCTGCCACTCCAGATGGGCCTGCTGGGTGGTCCGTGTCCGAAGAGGTGTCCAGATCCTCTACATCTGTGAGTCCACGTTGGGGGCTTGCAGGCTGGCTGTGCTGGCTGCTGTCTCCCTCTCCAGCCTCCTGCAGTTCGGCGCCTGTGGGGAGAATGAGATGGGTTATTGTGTTGCACCTAGCAAAGTATGTATTGGTTGTCTGACATTCACAGTTCGTGCACTGTCGTGCACAGGTTTCCCAGAGGCGTGTGTGTGGATGTACGATGTGTGTATGCGTGGGCAAGGCAATGGAACTGTGTGATGTGATCATGTGGCATGGGACGGATTGGCAATGCCGATGGGTGTGTGTTGGTGTACTCCTACATTTTGTGGCTCTGGTGTATGTGGGCCCCAGAACCATCGTGGAGGTTGGGTAGAACTATGGTTTTGGGGTTCAAATGGAACGCAGATGGCAAAAGGGGGTACAGCCCCCTCAACGCTTTTGAGGTGAAATATGGTTTTGGGGTTCAAATGGAATGCTTAGAAACGCAGATGGCAAAAGGGGGTACAGCCCCCTCAATGCTTTTGATGTGAAATATGGTTTTGGGGTTCAAATGAAACGCTTAGAAACGCAGATGGCAAAAGGGGGTACAGCCCCCTCAACGCTTTTGAGGTGAAATATGGTTCTGGGGTTCAAATGGAACGCTTAGAAACGCAGATGGCAATTGGGGGTACAGCCCCCTCAACGCTTTTGAGGTGTAATATGGTTTTGGGGTACATACTGTGGGCTATGGGTGCAGAACGTGACATGTGTTGTGGCAACATGACAGTGCATAGACAAAGGTGTGTGTATGTCTGACATACCCGGCATATCTGCTGACTGTTATCATTTATGGACATTACATTGGACGCATTGTTATGTGTGCGTGCTTGTTGTGTGCCACACGACGTATTGCAGATGGGCCAAATCCTTGGTGTGCGTGCTGCCCTCGAACATGTGCATCAATGCAGTGCTCTTGGGGGTGTTGACTGTATTATGTGTGATGTTACTCACAGTGTGACATGCGCTTCAGTCACTGCAGGCACATGATTTGTCATGGGCAGGTTTCTTTGCGTAACTACTGTATGAGGGCCAGCTGTTCGGATGACATACCTTACATGTCACTGGGGCTGACAGATGAGATGGATGATATGTTGGATGTGCATTGTGTGCCTGCGTGTTTCATGAGTCGAGCGGTGTTTGTGTGCAATTTTGTGGTTCCACGCTGTTACTACTAGTAAGATTTGTCTTACATGGGCATAGTTGTACGATGTGTGGGTGACAGGCAGTAAGGACTACATGGACAAGACTTCGATGGTGTTGCTGATGTGTGTGATGGGTGGCACAGTGCCTGCCGTGTGTGTCTGTACTCAGTGGGACTTGTGCATGCAGACGTGGCTCCTTAGGTGTTGCTGTATCTGTGATGGGTCATGTGGGGTATGACTCTGTACATCATGTCCGTGGGCACATTGGTCACATGGTTGTGACAGGGAGCAGTGCTGCGTGTTCCTCTGCTACGTGACATGTCCCATGTGTTAGTCGTAATACAGTCCTCATGCCTACAGACACCCCGCCCTGTACAGTTTCCCACCTACAGGTTGTTTTGAAGTGCGCAATGCAATGGATGCCACATGGTTATGGGCGGGAGGGGTGCTCCATGGTGCTGGTCTGTGGGAGTGGGGGCGGTGTTGTGAGTTGTGGTGATGGCTTGACACCCACAGAAACAGTTTCATGTGGGGTGTGATGTCTACCTGTCGGCTGACGGTGTGCACTGCAGTGGCTGACACATGGGTGTGGGTGTGGGGAGTGCTCCACCTTTCTGCGCTGTGGGACTGGGGGCCTGGTGTGTGTTGTACTTCAGCTGTCCCCCTCCGACCCACTGCCTTTGTGTTGCGGCTACTTACCTGTTACTTGTCGGTTAGTGCAGCTATGGCTGACACATGGGTGTGGGGGGTGCTCCTTCTGGCGCTTCTTGAGTACACGGGGACCTGGTGGTAGTTGCAGTGCTGGCTGACTGTACACATGCCCCCATGGTTTTGTTAGTTGGTTGGTGTGGGCTGAGTGTGTGTGAGTGTCTGTTGCATGTGTGAGTGATGTGTTGTATATTGTGTACTGTACATGGGGGTGTTTGTCCCTCGGAGCTATGGCATAGTGGTAGTGCATGTGAGTACATAGCGGTGTGCTGGTATACATTTGTTTGTACTTACCAGCCTCCACTCCCCCTGGTAATCCGGTGAGGATCTCCGGATGTATGATGCTCGCACCTTCTCCTCCCACGCCTTAAAGGTCTTGAAAAGCGTGGGATTCCCTCCGCCAGTCCTGTCAGCCAGCTGCCGATTCTTGGCCTCCTTCTTCTTGACCTCCCTTTTCATATCGTGCCACCTCTTGGTGATTTCGCCTCGGTTGCGTGGCATGCTCCCTACTGCATTGACCTGGTCTACGATCGTGCTCCACATCCGATTTCTGGTGGCTAGTGGTGTCTGTTGGACCTGCTTGCCAAAGATTTGTGGGTGCACCTTGATGATCTCGTCGACCAGTTGAAGTGAACTTTGGCATTCTGTGTGCTGCCATGGTTTGTGGTTTTGTGTTTGTGGTGCTGGTGCGGTGTGTGTGTGTGTGATGTGCAGGTGGTTTGTGGTGCCGGTGTTTGGTGGTGCTGGTGCTGGTGCTGGTGGTGGTGCTGGTGGTGGTGGTGGGTGTGATGGGTGCGTATCTGTGGTGTGCTGCTGTCCTTGCTGTGTCGCTGTGTTCTCTCCTCTCTTCTGGGCTTTGTAGAGTTGCAAGGGATTGTGGTCTGTGAAGGGGCTGGTTTTGTACTTACCTATGTGGGTGTGTCATGATGGTCTGTTGTTTTCAGGTGTGTTGTGGCTGGTGTTCTGGGCTTTGTAGTTTATTTGTTTGTCCAGGGGGGGGTGTTTTCGGGATGTGTACTGTGTTGGTGTATTTGTGCGTGGGTTGCTGTGTGTACTTGTTGGCCATGTTGTGTGCGTTTGTTTTGGTCCGCAGATGTTTCTGTGCAGGGACGTGTCCGCCAGGGATTCCGCCGTGTCCATTTTCATCAGTGTTGTTTAGGCTGGCGGGCGGTGTATTTGTGGGTTTTCCGCGCTCATGTCGGTGCGATCCTAATTTCACGGGCGGTGTCTCGGTCGTCAGGGTGGGCGGTTTTGGGTTGTCGTGCGTATTTCCGCCCGTGGCGGGCGGATGGACTTCGAATCCGACATGGGCGGGCGGTATTTTTGGTGTTTTTACCGCCGCCGGCGGGTTTTGGGTGGCGGCATCGTAATTGCTCGGTCGGTATTCAGACGGTGAAGGCGGGCGGATTTTTACCGCTATGATGGATGGCGGATTTTTTTCCGCCCGGTATCGTAATGGACACCTAAGTATTTACCAACTAATTTTAAACAAATTTATTAAACAACAACAGAAAGTCAAAGTGAATCCCAAATCCCCTACCCACACCCTATAAATAATATAGAAACAAATAATAAAACAATTGTATTTTTTTTTCCAGACAAACAAAATACAGAAAGAAAATTCTACAACTAAAGAAGAAAAATCATCAAACTAAGGTGTCCATTACGATACCGGGCGGAATAAAATCCGCCATCCATCATAGCGGTAAAAATCCGCCCGCCTTCACCGTCTGAATACCGACCGAGCAATTACGATGCCGCCACCGAAAAACCGCAGGCGGCGGTAAAAACACAAAAAATACCGCCCGCCCATGTCCGAGTCGAAGTCCATCCGCCCGCCACGGGCGGAAATACGCACGACAACCCAAAACCGCCCACCCTGAAGACCGAGACACCGCCCGTGAAATTAAGATCGCACCGACATGAGCGCGGAAAACACACAAATACACCGCCCGCCAGCCTCAACAACACTGATGAAAATGCACACGGCGGAATCCCCGGCGGACACGTCCCTGTACAGAAACATCCGCGGACCAAAACAAACGCACACAACATGGCCAACAAGTACACACAGCAACTCACGCACAAATACACAAACACAGTACACATCCCAAAAACACACCCCCCCTGGACAAACAAATAAACTACAAAGCCCAGAACACCAGCCACAAGACACCTGAAAACAACAGACCAACATGACACACCCACATAGGTAAGTACAAAACCAGCCCCTTCACAGACCACAACCCCTTGCAACATTACAAAGCCAAGAAGAGAGGAGAGGACACAGCGACACAGCAAGGACAGCAGCACACCACAGATACGCACCCATCACACCCACCACCACCACCACTACCAGCACCAGCACCAGCACCAGCACCAGCACCACCACCAAACACCGGCACCACAAACCCCCTGCACATCACACACCACACACACACACCGCACCAGCACCACAAGCACCAAAACACACATCATGGCATCACACAGAATGCCCAAGTTCACTTCCACTGAGCTGACGGTCATGGTCGACGAGATCGTCAAGGTGCACCCACAAATCTATGGCAACATGGTCCAGCAGACACCACTAGCCACCAGAAACCGGTTGTGGACCAGGATTGTAGACCAGGTCAATGCAGTCGGGAACGTTCCACGCAACAGAGGAGAAATAAACAAAAGGTGGAACGACCTCAAAAGCATGGTCAAGAAGAAGGAGAGCAAAAATCGAGAGCTGGCTGCCAGGACTGGCGGAGGGAATCCCGCGCTTTTCAAGACCTTCAAGGTGTGGGAGGAGAAGGTGCAAGTCATCATACATCCGGAGATCCTCACTGGATTACCAGGGGGAGTGGAGGCTGGTAAGTACAAACAAACGTATACCAGCACACCGCTATGTACTCACATGCACTACCACCATGCCATAGCTCCGAGGGACAAACACCCCCATGTACAGTTCACAATACACAACACACCACTCACACATGCAACAGACACTACCACACACAGCCCAAACCTAACAACTAACAAAACCATGGGGCATGTGTACAGTCAGCCAGCACCGCAACTACCACCAGGTCCCCTTGTACACAAGAAGCGCCAGAAGGAGCACCCCCCACACCCATGTGTCAGCCATAGCTGCACTAACCGACAAGTAACAGGTAAGTAGCCGCAACACAAAGGCAGTGGGTGGGAGGGGGCACAGCTGAAGTACAACACCCACCAGGCCCCCAGTCCCACAGCCCAGCAAGGTTGAGCACACCCCACACCCATGTGTCAGCCATAGCTGCACTAACCGACAAGTAACAGGTAAGTAGCCGCAACACAAAGGCAGTGGGTCGGAGGGGGGACAGCTGAAGTACAACACACACCAGGCCCCCACTCCCACAGCGCAGCAAGGTGGAGCACCCCTCCCTCCCAGCACCATGTGGCATCCATTGCATTGCGCACTCAAAAACAACCTGTAGGTGGGAAACTGTACAGGGCGGGGTGTCTGTAGGCATGAGGACTGTACTACGACTGACACATGGGACATGTCACGTAGCAGAGGAACACGCAGCACTGCTCCCAGTCACAATCATATGACCAATGTGCACACGGACATGTATTACACACACCCCACATGACCCATCACAGATACAGCAACACCTAAGGAGCCACGTCTGCATGCACAAGTCCCACTGGAGTACAGACCCACACGGCAGGCACTGTGCCACCCATCACACACTTCAGCAACACCATCGAAGTCTTGTCCATGCAGTCCTTACTGCCTGTCACCCACACATCGTACAACAACGCCCATGTACGACAGACCTTACTAGAAGTAACAGCTTGGAACCACAATATTGCACACAAAGACAACTGGACCCATGAAACACACAGGCACACAATGCACATTCAACACATCATCCATCTCATCTCTCAGCCCCAGTGTCATGAAAGGTATGTCATCCGAACAGCTGGCCCTCATTCAGTAGTCATGCAAAGATACCTGCCCATGACAAATCATGTGCCTGCAGTGACTGAAGCGCACGTCACACTGCGAGTAACAACACACATAATATAGTCAACACCCCAAGAGCACAGCATTGATGCACATGTACGAGGGCAGCACGCACACAAAGGATTTGGCCCATCTGCAATACGTCGTGTGGCACACAACAAGCACGAACTCACAACAATGCTACCAATGTAATGTCCATGAATGATAACAGTCAGCAGATATGCCGGGCATGTTAGACAGACACACACCTTTGTCTATGCACTGTCATGTTGCCAGAACACATGTCACGTCCTGCACCCATTACTCACAGTATGTACCCCAAAAGCACATTTCAACCCAAAAGCGTTTAGGGTGCTGTACCCCCATTTGGCATCAGCGTTTCTAAGCGTTCCATTTGAACCCCAAAAGCATATTTCAACCCAAAAGCATTTAGGGTGCTGTACCCCCTTTTGGCATCAGCGTTTCTAAGCGTTCCATTTGAACCCCAAAAGCATATTTCAACCCAAAAGCGTTTAGGGGCTGTACCCCCTTTTGGCATCAGCGTTTCTAAGCGTTCCATTTGAACCCCAAAAGCATATTTCAACCCAAAAGCATTTAGGGGCTGTACCCCTTTTGGCATCAGCGTTTCTAAGCGTTCCATTTGAACCCCAAAAGCATATTTCAACCCAAAAGCGTTTAGGGGGCTGTACCCCCTTTTGGCATCAGCGTTTCTAAGCGTTCCATTTGAACCCCAAAAGCATATTTCAACCCAACATCGTCGATGGTCCTGGAGCCCGCATACACCCGAGCCACAAAATGTAGGAGCATAGCAACACACACCCATCGGCATTGCTAATCCGTCCCATGCCACATGTCCACATCACACAGTTCCATTGCCTAGCCCACGCATACACACATCGTACATCCACACACACGCCTCTGGGAAACCTGTGCACGACAGTGCACGAACTGTGAATGTCAGACAACCAATACATACTTTGCTAGGTGCAACACAATGACCTATCGCATTCTCCCCACAGGTGCCGAACTGCTGGATGCTGGAGAGGGTGACAGCAGCCAGCACAGCCAGTCTGCAAGCCCCAGACCCGGACTCACGGATGTAGAGGAGCTGGACACCTCTTCGGACACGGACCACCCAGCAGGCCCATCTGGAGTGGCAGGGCACACCCGCTCCCCAGGGCCCCTCCTACCCACCAACACATCACCCAGGGCTGCTGACCAGTCACAGACCCCTGCTGCCACGCTCGTTGCGGCCACCACCACCGCCGCAACCACCACCACCGCCGCAACCACCACCACCGCCGCAACCACCACCACCACGCCATCCCTGGCCACAGCCCCTGCGCAAGGGGTGGTCCGGCCGTCGGGGTCCACCCTGGGAGCCAGGGCGAGGACCGTGGTGAGCAATGTGGCTAGTGGGCAGGTCGGTGGCAGCAGCACTGGTAGGAGGAGCAGGGTCAGGCCAACGCCATCCGTGCCTGGGAGACAAGCCCTGCCGCAACTCGACAGAGTCCTTGGGGCCTATGAAGAGGCCCAAGGAGAATTGGCCAGGTCGGCTTCTGACACGCGGGAGGTCCTAGGGGTGTTGAGGTCCATGGACGCCCATATGGGCCAATTCGTGACCCGTATGGACCAACTTGTGGACCTCATGGGCCAGCTGGTGGTGGTGGTGAGGGCACAGGCAAGGCCAGAAACACCACCTCCGCCACCACCTGCTGTGGCGCAGGGTCGAGCAGCATTGAGTTCCCCTGCATCCACAGCGAGTGAGCACTCCTCAGCCACCACCAGCGGCACACCAACGCACCCCCCCCCCTACCAAACGTGGAAGGGGCCGTCCGAAGAGGAAACAGGTGTCCAGAGAGGACTTTGCACGCACCAAACGCCAGTGAGTCAGCCAGCCACCTTGACCACCTACTGCATTGACTTGTACTACGATCCTACCCCACACTGCCATGTGAATGGCATGTGTCTGTTGGACTGTGGACATAGAACTTCATGGGTACACCTTGACCATCACGCAGCCATGACCGTCAACTCATTGTCACAGCATGCACCACATTTGTCATCACCTTGCACACAATCACATGTCACCGCTGTAAATAAATACACCCTGATCACAATCTGCTTTATGTGTCCTGGGTTTATTCAACGATGTGCAATCGCCACCATGAGCAGAAATGCATCTGCTGTGTGGTATGTCGATGGGACAGGAGAGGCTGTAGGGACCTAGGGGTGAAAAACAGAACAAGAGTCCATTGAATGAGTGTGTCACACACTCATCACACAGTACTTGTCACCAACTACAAGCAATGTACACACATCTCACAGAGCAACAGGGCACAATGCTACAGCCACCGTCAGTGGCATACCAACCTGGACATGGACCAATGACACACAGCACTCAGTGAACAAAAGGCCCCCGTGACAGAGCACACATACACCTGCACAACTACAGCTACATCAGCCGTCGTACATGGACACTCACCGTCAAGTGAAGTAGCGTGCGATGAGCTGCTGACGCACATTCACAGCTTCCTCCTCTCCACTGTCCTCGTCACTGGACCCGTCCTGGTCTGCAGGCTGGGGCCCTGGTTGATCTCCGTCATCCACAATTAGGGGGATCTGCTTGCGAATAGCCAGATTGTGCAGCATGCAGCAAGCCACAACTATCTGGCACACCTTCTGTGGGGAGTACACCAGTGCGCCACCGGTGCGGTCCAGGCATCTGAACCTGGACTTGAGGAGGCCAAAGGTCCGCTCAACCACACGTCTGGTCCTCCCATGTGCCTCATTGTAGCGGACATCAGCTGGGCTCCCAGGACGTCGTAATGGGCTGAGCAGCCAGGGCCCATTCGGGTAAGCAGAGTCACCTGGGTGTGAGGGACACAGAGAACCGTTGCAATTCCAACTGGACACAAGACAGCATCGCACAGCCAGCACGCTACACTACTCCACATACTCACCAACAATCCAGCCACGGTCCGGTTGCAGATTGGTCATCAGACGTGGTAGGATGCTGTTGCGCATGATGTGCGCGTCATGTGCCGATCCTGGGAACTTCGCACACACGTGTGAAATCACCATGTCCGCAAGGCACACCACTTGCACATTCAGGGAGTGCGTGTGCTTCCGGTTGCGGTAGAGGTGCTCAGTGGCCTGTGGTGCACAAGGCCAACATGGGTGCAATCTATTGCACCAACGACGTGGGGGATCCGTCCAAGGGCATAGAAAGCACCCTTCACTGCCGCCAATTCACGAGCCCTGGGGAATCTGATGTATCTGTTCCTGTACAGCATCATAGCTGACAGTACATCCCGTAGCACCATGCTGAACATGGGCTGGGACATCCCACCTCCACTGCCCACTGTGTGTTGGAATGACCCAGTGGCGAAGAGATGCAGTGCAGCCATCACCTTAGCCGTGGGGGTAAATGCAGTTGGATACACCCTGCGAGGACGGAGGTGGGGTTCCAACAAGGCACATAGACGATGCAGGGTGGGTCGGTCCAGACGATATTTACGGATGACCTCTACATCCTCCATGTCTGACAGCAATTGGTAGGGGCGATGAATGTTTGGTCTCCGCCTAGGAAAGATGGAAGTGTACACATGTCAAAGCAACACGCCACATGGCATTTCAACATACACAAGACATCGATGAGTGACCAAGCAAGTGAATCACAGAACAGCTGACAAGTAGGGACAGCACAGCCACAGTACACTTACACAGGTCCCATGCCAATAGCAATGGGCAGTGACACACACCATTGCTATGATAATGCACATGTGGATTTGGGCCTCAATTACTTGTAAGGCATGCTGATGGTAGCAGACAGCATATTTGGCAAGCGGCAACACCACGGCGACATAACTAGATGCTGTGCATGACACTGCTTCCGAGGCTGGGTGAGTATGGCACACACCAACAACGCTATGGGCACAGGCTGAGCGGCCAAAACAAGTGGGACCTGGGGCACGAGGGGATATGAGACAGTCATTGATGTCCCTACTGCACCCTATGTACGGCACTGTACGGATTACACCTCCAGATACTTTTACAGGTGTACACATTGACATCTCCATGCCAACACGACTGTGTGATTGCACATACACATCACAAGTGACACGTAACGTTGCATGTGCCAAGTGTGAGATGTACATGGTGAAAGATGGCATGTGTGTGCATATGCATATCCCATGCTCCCATGCCAATGTGTACATGATGATATGCCAACAGACATGTGGAGCCTGGCCACTAGCCGTCCCTGCCTATGCACACAGCATATTGTGGCACTGTCCATTGTGGACCTGCTCCCACACACTAATCATGGCCTCCCCTCACTCACCCAAATATGCGTTTGCACCTGGGAAGCCAGCACATGCACAAGCAGCTCCAAGCTCACCCCAGAGAGGCCAAGGAGTGTATGTGTGGGTCCAGTCGAACAAGTGGTCTGTCTCGCGGCATGATAAGTGGCGGGACGCCGTCCACCTGCGTGGTGCCCCGACTCGAGACCCGGGCCACATTGACAATGCATGACAGGCTCCGCCGTCCGGATACACCACCGGCAACACACAGAGGCTGTAGCTGCCCTAGCGGCCCAGGCCGCGTCCAACTGGAGCTCATGGACCCACACATTCACTCTTTGGCCTCTCTGGGGCGAGCTTGGAGCTGCTAATGCACGCGCTGGCTTCTCTGTTGCAATGGCATGTAACGTGTGTGGGGATATAGGCAATGAGTGAGATGGTGCGAGCCACCTTCTGAAACGTCACTCCTGCTCGTGATGTGTGCGTCCCCCCACTACTTCCATTGGACTTGTGCCATACTACAAATTGAGGATGTGTTGCCTGCGTGATGTGACCAGGAGGAGCGCGCCATGACCTCTCACCCACCATGCTCCACTGCCATCCGGTGCCCTGGATTGCCTGTGCAGGTGGAGAATGTTGGGTATCCACCTGGTCGACAGGGGATGTGAGTGCCTTGGCAAGGGCCTGGCGGACGCACAGCAGTATCCAGCATGTCCACAGAGGGTGGGCCGACGTCTACACCTGATGCAGCATTGATCGTGTGCCCGCCTGTTGGGCACACACGGGTTCACATTCATACCCAGACAGGTGGTCTTTACAAATTCACAGGAGAGCGGTAATGTACAGTTCCGGAATCCTCCCAACACAGCGTGTTTCAACATTGCATTTGCGCATCTACCCGTCACACCCACCCACCTGAGCCATGCGTAACTCCCGCTTCACATGACACATGTGTGTCTTCCACAGTTGTGCTACTCTCTCAGGGGCGGACCTCCAACTGTCCCGTGGGGCACACACACAGCACCGAGTCGTACTGGCATCCTGTTAGATTGTTTGGCACACTAACCCATCTCCTTCTGAGACAGTGGTGGCTGTGATGGATATTGTGACTGGCATGGTGGTGTTGGCTGGCCATGGCAGGGCACACTCACACACATTGCATCCGCAGCACTTCGTGTCACTACTCGGCACATGGAACTGGGCACTGTCCCTGGGGTTGATGAGTTATGGCGCCTGCCGATGTGTACTGTGACTGTATGCTGTTGCTCCTGTAGTCGGTTGTATGTGTGTAGTTGATGATTGGAGTTGTTGCAGTGTGTGGTTGGTTAAGTGGGGCAGATGCCGTGTATGTGACCTCAGCAATTGCAATGTCCGGTCTCACATTCTAATGTGTTGTACATGTGGCAGGGACTTCCCTTCTCTCAGACCCTGCTACTTGTGAGTGTGTTGTATCTGCTTTGCGGTGCAACACATTGACTGCATGTGATTGGTGTTGTTCCTGTGTTCATGTATCCGTGTCATGTTTGCGTGCATGCATTGCACAGGGTTTGAGTGTAGCCACAGGTGGACTGGCAGCATGCGCGGAGTATGCATGCATGTGTGAGCTTACTTGCTGTGTGGCCAGCAGTGTAGGTGTATGTTAGTCATGTGATGTGCATTGTGGCTGGGCACATGACTTACTTTCAATGTGTGCATTTGGGAGGTGGTGGTGTGTGGTGTGCGTGGTGTGTGTTTGTGGTAGCGTTGGTGTGTATGTGTGTGTCGTGTCCATGTCCACTACACACATATGTCACCCCGGGACATGGTGGATGTTTGTAACCGTGTTGAGGTCTTTGAATATGAAGAGATGTGTGTGTTGTATGTTGCACAGTATGCGGTGTGTGGGTGTGTCCTTGCAGTTCAGGCTGACTCCTACTTGTTATGGTTCAGACGTTGTGTGTGTGCAGGGTGTGTGACTGTCAAGATTGTGTCTAGTCCAATTGTGTATGTCAGCATTTCAGCAGTTCTTACTCACTGTGCAGTGCTGCCCACCCACACTGATGTCGTGTGTGTGTTTTGTCAGGCATTGCTGTGGCATGCTTTAGCGTGGCTCCCACTTTTGGTTGCTGTGTGCCTGGTCAGACTGTGTGGGTCATTGTAAACATGTGTAGGACTGTGCTTTGTAGTGAGCAGGCCGTCAGTGTTGTTGTGATGATCTTTCGTGCGACTTCAGAGTGTGACAAGTCCTGCTCCACGACCTGTGGTATTTCCCTGTGGCCACTGTTGGGGCTACTCATTTGCGTTGACATCCAATGACGGTGGACTACATGGTCATCTCACGACTGCCATGTACTTCACACACTCTCATCCTCTCTCATTCGTACTTGTGAAATGATTCAGCAGAGACACATTTTTGCTTCAAACCATGTATTAGGACTTATGTGCTCTGTGATGCAGTATAGTGGACACTACTGGCAGCGAAATCCATGTGGAGGATATACTCAGCATGATTACACATAGCATAGGGTGTAGGGGTACATGTGATTAGTTGTTGCCTGTGGGATGTGGGCTTCAGAGTTACAACTGCTTAGCCGTTGCTGTGCTAATGTACATTTGCTAATTACTAAGGTGCTGCTGACTTTGACACAGACAGTATACATTTTGCCTACCAGACCGCTTGACATCATGGGCACAGTACATCTCAGTTCCATGTTACAGGTTTGCTGCTATAGTTACTCCAACACACGTGCGTGAGAGGTGACATCAGGGCATGGGCTCACGTGCATGCAACGGCGTCCCACTTGTTGTTGCAATGTGGTGGCTACTGGACATGTCACAGTCACTGGGGTGATGTTGTTGGTGGATGCACTTGTTGTCCATGCAAAGGTCCTGGCACGGAAGTTCCGAGGGAGGTGAGGTGGCAGCTCTCACATACTGTAGCCGAACAATTACTGTCCAATGAACGGTGCATCTGTTCATGGGCGCAGGATCCATATTATGGCATAGTTGTACGTGGAGTCATGTCCATGTGGTTGCCATACACGAATCCCATGCCTCTGCCTCCCCCTGTTCATGCGGAGTTACTGGATGTGATGAGGAACAGAGTGCATGTCCCGGAAATATCCGATGTCATGGCAGTGTAGTTGATGGTGTGGTGTCAGTTGCAGGTTGTATGGTATAGTTGCTGTACTGGTAACTGCCCAGTCAGTGCGGAAGCCATGCATGGGTACGGTGTAGGACATCATTGTTCAATTGGGGATGTTGCGTCGGGGGCCGACAAATTGACAGGTTGTCAGGTATGCGATACCTTCCAGCAGGGCTTCCATGTCATTGGTGGTGAACATGGATGCCATCCAATGTAGCGGATGGTGGCTGTCAAGGTGTTGGTCGTGAGTTGTCCCTTGTAGGAGCATGATGGGACATGTTGGATGACATTCGATGTAACTCTGATCCATGATCCGTCGTGTGGAGGCACAGTGGTCCCATTGCAGTGTGGGTCCGATTGCAGCCACATACGCCATGCCCCCATAGGCTGAACAGACCCTGTCGTGGACGTCCAGGGGTGGAATAGTTGTAGCAGGTCCTCCCTTGGACATGCCGGGTTGGAGAGACATAAATCCACCGGATAGTGGAAGGGACACCTCCGATAGTAGAAGACGGGGATGACGCAGCTGAACAATGCGTTGCGGTAAGTTAGTCGGTAACTTACGTTCAGCAAGGACAGGGTTTCACATCCCAATATCTGTATCAGGTAATGTTTATACAGCTTTATCTGTCCGGCGTAGTTGGGTAGGTGTGGTGGAAGTGCCATTTTGCTGCAGGGCGATTTGATGGCGTGCTCCGGCTGTCTGTGCAGTCTGCAGAGTGCAACCTTCGACGTTGCTGGGAATTCTGTGATGGTGGTAGGGAGGCAGGGGTTGTGTTCTAGTAGCTTGTGCGGAGGACACGGGTCCTCATCCCACATGCTTGTCAGTATGGTCAAGGTCATTGGTGTCTGACTCCTTCCAGATAACTTGCATGTGAACCACATGGGGGAGTGTTATCATTTCTTTCTCCCGTTCGGAATGTTCTTTCGTGTTGTGCGCTATCTGCCCTGTGGATGGTTCCCTCTGCATGCCTGTGGTGGGCTTTTTGTTGGGATAATGACTGTATTGTCCTGCTTGAATAGTTGGGCTGTGGTTTCGGTGTGGGTATGGAAGGCCATTCAGTACTATCTCCTCTCCCGTGTGTGGGCGGCAGGCTGCGTTTCCGCTATCCGTTGGGCCTTGTGTGTGGGTGTTATAATTGGAGCCACCTGTTGTCGGTCCCCGGGCTCTTTGATGTTACGTATTGCATGTCTTGGTATTGGGTGCAGGGTGGTATCGGTGTTTCTGTGTGGTACAGGCGTACCTTTTGCCGACGGGGTCCATATTCTGCTGGGTGATGTTTCTGCCGCTGTGTGCTTCGCCATGTTTGCACATAGGGGTGTGTCCTACTTTGGTGTGACATCACTGCCCTGTTCGGGTCAGTTGTGTGCCGTTGGTTTGCAACTGTGAATTGCCGGTTGTTGACGTGACTGTGGCAGGACTGTCACGTGACATGTGCGTTCCGCCCGCCATCCTAATGGGCCCCTAAAATACATAAAGACCAACTTTGTAAGTATATTGTAAACAAATGCTTATTTACTTAAATTGAAATGCATAGAACAACATAGTTAATAACAATAATATATATTTTTTATAGATAAACATACATCAAAATGACTGAAGGAGCTGAATTTATAACAAGCCAGAAAGGGAAAATGTTACTATGCTATATGGGATACACTTACACACAAGAAAAACAATTTGGATTAAAAGTGAACTGGAAATGCTGTAAATACTACTCTGATAAATGTTACGGGCGTGCTACAACTAGGGAAACAACAGTACTGTATACTAGAGAATATAACCACCCACCAAACGTTACAGAAATAGAAGTCAGATCTGCATTAGACACAATAAAGGAAGCTAGTACAAGTTCTCAAAAACCTACAAGTGTAATTTTAAAAGAGCAGTTTCCCAGAATTCCTAAAACTGCTACTACACAAATGCCATCTGTAGCTTCCCTAAAGAGAACTATAGCACGCACTAAAAAAATTACTACTACTTCCACCCCAATTCCTAAAACATACAGTGAAGTTATTATAAGTCCTGAACAAAGTATCACTTTAAACAAAGAACCATTTGTCATTTTTGATAATAAAAGCAATGACAAAAGATTAATAATTTTTGGAACTGCAACTAATCTATTAAAACTACAAGAATGTCAATACTGGATGATGGATGGGACTTTTACTATATGTCCCAAGCCCTTTTTCCAACTCTACACAATACATGGGCTACATCACAATTGCAATATACCATTAATTTATGCATTATTGCCAAACAAACAAAACTCCACATACATGGAACTATTAAACACAATAAAACAAAAAACTAATGACTTTTCTCCACAAAAAATAATCCTAGATTTTGAACAATCAATGATTAATACTATATTAAAAACACACCCCCATACCTGCATCCAAGGCTGTTACTATCATTTTAACCAGTGCTTATGGAGAAACATGCAAAAATCTGCACTAAGCATAGAATATGCAACTAACTCTTCTTTTGCATATCAAATAAAAAAATTAACAGCCCTAGCTTATGTACCTGAAACAGACGTCACTGAACATTACAACATCTTAATAGACAGCACCTTCTACAAACAAAATGAAGCAAAACTAAGGGGCCCATTAGGATGGCGGGCGGAAGCACCACCGCCTTGCTGGCGGATGCAGAAACCACCAGTTACCGTCCGCCCGCAGCGGCCCACACGCCCGCCCAATTAGGATGTGAAAAGTCAGCTAAACACCGCCCGCAAGCCAGCGACGCCGCCCGCCATCAAAGTGCGCCCGCTCACGTAGCGGCGCAGCCCAATGGAGACACACCGTCCGACGAAATCACGTACCGCCCGCAGTACAAATTACGATGCCGCAAACAAACAGCTCCCACGGCTAAGAGACACCGCACGTGAAAGCAAGGCGGAAACCCGACCGACAAGCACGGACACGAAAGAGGCGGCCCCCCCGGCCATGAATCCAGCACTGCAGGCCCTCCCCATGCTCTACCTGATGCACCACCTAGGAGTCAATGCGCCGCGGCGACGCAGGTAGGCAGACACACAACAAGGGCACGCAAACACCGCACACAGTGCAAGGGCGGAAAAAGAGGACATGGCAGCCCCCTCACCCCCACCCCGACACCCCTGCATGGACACGACACATCCACCACTGCACCCACAAATGTCATACCGGGCAAATTGTAACAACTCGCAACTACCGGGCACACACCACCCGGGACCAGGAACCAACGTCCCCGTCAAGGCCCCGCAGCGCAGCGGCGATGACGCAGCCACACATGCACACAACGCTGAGCCCAACGACAGCGCCATGAATGCGCCGCACATAAACAACACAGGCTCACAACCAAACACCACACACACCAGCCCCACCAAGAACGCACATGTCACGTGACAGTCCTGCCACAGTCACGTCAACAACCGGCAATTCACAGTTGCAAACCAACGGCACACAACTGACCCGAACAGGGCAGTGATGTCACGCCAAAGTAGGACACACCCCTATGTGCAAAACATGGCGAAGCACACAGCGGCGGAAACATCACCCAGCAGAATATGGACCCCGTCGGCAAAAGGTACGCCTGTACCACACAGAAACACCGATACCACCCTGCACCCAATACCAAGACATGCAATACGTAACATCAAAGAGCCCGGGGACCGACAACAGGTGGCTCCAATTATAACACCCACACACAAGGCCCAACGGATAGCGGAAACGCAGCCTGCCGCCCACACACGGGAGAGGAGATAGTACTGAATGGCCTTCCATACCCACACCGAAACCACAGCCCAACTATTCAAGCAGGACAATACAGTCATTATCCCAACAAAAAGCCCACCACAGGCATGCAGAGGGAACCGTCCACAGGGCAGATAGCGCACAACACGAAAGAACATTCCGAACGGGAGAAAGAAATGATAACACTTCCCCATGTGGTTCACATGCAAGTTATCTGGAAGGAGTCAGACACCACTGACCTTGACCATACAGACAAGCATGTGGGATGATGACCCGTGTCCTCCGCACAAGCTACTAGAACACAACCCCTGCCTCCCTACCACCATCACAGAATTCCCAGCAACGTCGAAGGTTGCACTCTGCAGACTGCACAGACAGCCGGAGCACGCCATCAAATCGCCCTGCAGCAAAATGGCACTTCCACCACACCTACCCAACTACGCCGGACAGATAAAGCTGTACAAACATTACCTGATACAGATATTGGGATGTGAAACCCTGTCCTTGCTGAACATAAGTTACCGACTAACTTACCGCATCGCATTGTTCAGCTGCGTCATCCCCGTCTTCTACTGTCGGAGGTGTCCCTTCCACTATCCGGTGGATTTATGTCTCTCCAACCCGGCATGTCCAAGGGAGGACCTGCTACAACTATTCCACACCCTGGACGTCCACGACAGGGTCTGTTCAGCCTATGGGGGCATGGCGTATGTGGCTGCAATCGGACCCACACTGCAATGGGACCACTGTGCCTCCACACGACGGATCATGGATCAGAGTTACATCGAATGTCATCCAACATGTCCCATCATGCTCCTACAAGGGACAACTCATGACCAACACCTTGACAGCCACCATCCGCTACATTGGATGGCATCCATGTTCACCACCAATGACATGGAAGCCCTGCTGGAAGGTATCGCATACCTGACAACCTGTCAATTCGTCGGCCCCCGACGCAACATCCCCAATTGAACAATGATGTCCTACACCGTACCCATGCATGGCTTCCGCACTGACTGGGCAGTTACCAGTACAGCAACTATACCATACAACCTGCAACTGACAACACACCATCAACTACACTGCCATGACATCGGATATTTCCGGGACATGCACTCTGTTCCTCATCACATCCAGTAACTCTGCATGAACAGGGGGAGGCAGAGGCATGGGATTCGTGTATGGCAACCACATGGACATGACTGCACGTACAACTTTGCCATAATATGGATCCTGCGCCCATGAACAGATGCACCGTTCATTGGACAGTAATCGTTCGGCTGCAGTATGTGAGAGCTGCCACCTCACCTCCCTCGGAACTTCCGTGCCAGGACCTTTGCATTGACAACAAGTGCATCCACCAACAACATCACCCCAGTGACTGTGACATGTCCAGTAGCCACCACATTGCAACAACAAGTGGGACGCCGTTGCATGCACGTGAGCCCATGCCCAGATGTCACCTCTCACGCACGTGTGTTGGAGTAACTATAGCAGCAAACCTGTAACATGGAACTGAGATGTACTGTGCCCATGATGTCAAGCGGTCTGGTAGGCAAAATGTATACTGTCTGTGTCAAAGTCAGCAGCACCTCAGTAATTAGCAAATGTACATTAGCCCAGCAACGGCTAAGCAGTTGTAACTCTGAAGCCCACATCCCACAGGCAACAACTAATCACATGTACCCCTACACCCTATGCTATGTGTAATCATGCTGAGTATATCCTCCACATGCATTTCGCTGCCAGTAGTGTCCACTATACTGCATCACAGAGGACATAAGTCCTAATACATGGCTTGAAGCAAAAATGTGTCTCTGCTGAATCATTTCACAAGTACGAATGAGAGAGGATGAGAGTGTGTGAAGTACACGGCAGTCGTGAGATGACCATGTAGTCCACCGTCATTGGATGTCAACGCAAATGAGTAGCCCCAACAGTGGCCACAGGGAAATACCACAGCTCGTGGAGCAGGACTTGTCACACTCTGAAGTCGCACGAAAGATCATCACAACAACACTGACGGCCTGCTCACTACAAAGCACAGTCCTACACATGTTTACAATGACCCACACAGTCTGACCAGGCACACAGCAACCAAAAGTGGGAGCCACGCTAAAGCATGCCACAGCAATGCCTGACAAAACACACACACGACATCAGTGTGGGTGGGCAGCACTGCACAGTGAGTAAGAACTGCTGAAATGCTGACATACACAATTGGACTAGACACAATATTGACAGTCACACACCCTGCACACACACAACGTCTGAACCATAACAAGTAGGAGTCAGCCGGAACTGCAAGGACACACCCAGACACCGCATACTGTGCAACATACAACACACACATCTCATCATATTCAAAGACCTCAACACGGTTACAAACATCCACCATGTCCCGGGGTGACATATGTGTGTAGTGGACATGGACACGACACACACATACATACCAACGCTACCACAAACACACACCACGCACACCACACACCACCACCTCCCAAATGCACACATTGAAAGTAAGACATGTGCCCAGCCACACAGCAAGTAAGCTCACACATGCACGCATACTCCGCGCATGCTGCCAGTCCACCTGTGGCTACACTCAAACCCTGTGCAATGCATGCACGCAAACATGACACGGATACATGAACACAGGAACAACACCAATCACATGCAGTCAATACGTTGCACCGCAAAGCAGATACATCACACTCACAAGTAGCAGGGTCTGAGAGAAGGGAAGTCCCTGCCACGTGTACAACACATTAGAATGTGAGACCGGACATTGCAATTGCTGAGGTCACATACACGGCATCTGCCCCACTTAACCAACCACACACTGCAACAACTCCAAACATCAACTACACACATACAACCGACTACAGGAGCAACAGCATACAGTCACAGTACACATCGACAGGCGCCATAACTCATCAACCCCAGGGACAGTGCCCAGTTCCATGTGCCGAGTAGTGACACGAAGTGCTGCGGATGCAATGTGTGTGAGTGTGCCCTGCCATGGCCAGCCAACACCGCCATGCCAGTCACAATATCCATCACAGCCACCACTGTCTCAGAAGGAGATGGGTTAGTGTGCCAAACAATCTAACAGGATGCCAGTACGACTCGGTGCTGTGTGTGTGCGCCACGGGACAGTTGGAGGTCCGCCCCTGAGAGAGTAGCACAACTGTGGAAGACACACATGTGTCATGTGAAGCGGGAGTTACGCATGGCTCAGGTGGGTGGGTGTGACGGGTAGATGCGCAAATTCAATGTTGAAACACGCTGTGTTGGGAGGATTCCGGAACTGTACATTACCGCTCTCCTGTGAATTTGTAAAGACCACCTGTCTGGGTATGAATGTGAACCCGTGTGTGCCCAACAGGCGGGCACACGATCAATGCTGCATCAGGTGTAGACGTCGGCCCACCCTCTGTGGACATGCTGGATACTGCTGTGCGTCCGCCAGGCCCTTGCCAAGGCACTCACATCCCCTGTCGACCAGGTGGATACCCAACATTCTCCACCTGCACAGGCAATCCAGGGCACCGGATGGCAGTGGAGCATGGTGGGTGAGAGGTCATGGCGCGCTCCTCCTGGTCACATCACGCAGGCAACACATCCTCAATTTGTAGTATGGCACAAGTCCAATGGAAGTAGTGGGGGGACGCACACATCACGAGCAGGAGTGACGTTTCAGAAGGTGGCTCGCACCATCTCACTCATTGCCTATATCCCCACACATGTTACATGCCATTGCAACAGAGAAGCCAGCGCGTGCATTAGCAGCTCCAAGCTCGCCCCAGAGAGGCCAAAGAGTGAATGTGTGGGTCCATGAGCTCCAGTTGGACGCGGCCTGGGCCGCTAGGGCAGCTACAGCCTCTGTGTGTTGCAGGTGGTGTATCCGGACGGCGGAGCCTGTCATGCATTGTCAATGTGGCCCGGGTCTCGAGTCGGGGCACCACGCAGGTAGACGGCGTCCCGCCACTTATCATGCCGGGAGACAGACCACTTGTTCGACTGGACCCACACATACACTCCTTGGCCTCTCTGGGGCGAGCTTGGAGCTGCTTGTGCATGCGCTGGCTTCCCAGGTGCAAACGCATATTTGGGTGAGCGAGGGGAGGCCATGATTAGTGTGTGGGAGCAGGTCCACAATGGACAGTGCCACAATATGCTGTGTGCATAGGCAGGGACGGCTAGTGGCCAGGCTCCACATGTCTGTTGGCATATCATCATGTACACATTGGCATGGGAGCATGGGATATGCATATGTACACACATGCCATCTTTCACCATGTACATCTCACACTTGGCACGTGCAATGTTACGTGTCACTTGTGATGTGTATGTGCAATCACACAGTCGTGTTGGCATGGAGATGTCAATGTGTACACCTGTAAAAGTATCTGGAGGTGTAATCCGTACAGTGCCGTACATAGGGTGCAGTAGGGACATCAATGACTGTCTCATATCCCCTCGTGCCCCAGGTCCCACTTGTTTTGGCCGCTCAGCCTGTGCCCATGGCGTTGTTGGTGTGTGCCATACTCACCCAGCCTCGGAAGCAGTGTCATGCACAGCATCTAGTTATGTCGCCGTGGTGTTGCCGCTTGCCAAATATGCTGTCTGCTACCATCAGCATGCCTTACAAGTAATTGAGGCCCAAATCCACATGTGCATGCTCATAGCAATGGTGTGTGTCACTGCCCATTGCTATTGGCATGGGACCTGTGTAAGTGTATTGTGGCTGTGCTGTCCCTACTTGTCAGCTGTTCTGTGATTCACTTGCTTGGTCACTCATCTATGTCTTGTGTATGTTGAAATGCCATGTGGCGTGTTGCTTTGACATGTGTCCACTTCCATCTTTCCTAGGCGGAGACCAAACATTCATCGCGCCTACCAATTGCTGTCAGACATGGAGGATGTAGAGGTCATCTGTAAATATCGTCTGGACCGACCCACCCTGCATCGTCTATGTGCCTTGTTGGAACCCCACCTCCGTCCTCGCAGGGTGTATCCAACTGCATTTACCCCCACGGCGAAGGTGATGGCTGCACTGCATTTCATCGCCACTGGGTCATTCCAACACACAGTGGGCAGTGGAGGTGGGATGTCCCAGCCCATGTTCAGCATGGTGCTACGGGATGTACTGTCAGCTATGATGCTGTACAGGAACAGATACATCCGATTCCCCAGGGCTCGTGAATTGGCGGCAGTGAAGGGTGCTTTCTATGCCCTTGGACGGATCCCCCACGTCGTTGGTGCAATAGATTGCACCCATGTTGGCCTTGTTGCACCACAGGCCACTGAGCACCTCTACCGCAACCGGAAGCACACGCACTCCCTGAATGTGCAAGTGGTGTGCCTTGCGGACATGGTGATTTCACACGTGTGTGCGAAGTTCCCAGGATCGGCACATGACGCGCACATCATGCGCAACAGCATCCTACCACGTCTGATGACCAATCTGCAACCGGACCGTGCCTGGATTGTTGGTGAGTATGTGGAGTAGTGTAGCATGCTGGCTGTGCGATGCTGTCTTGTGTCCAGTTGGAATTGCAACGGTTCTCTGTGTCCCTCACACCCAGGTGACTCTGCTTACCCGAATGGGCCCTGGCTGCTCAGCCCATTACGACGTCCTGGGAGCCCAGCTGATGTCCGCTACAATGAGGCACATGGGAGGACCAGACGTGTGGTTGAGCGAACTTTTGGCCTCCTCAAGTCCAGGTTCAGATGCCTGGACCGCACCGGGGGCGCACTGGCGTACTCCCCACAGAAGGTGTGCCAGATAGTTGTGGCTTGCTGCATGCTGCACAATCTGGCTATTCGCAAGCAGATCCCCCTAATTGTGGATGACGGAGATCAACCAGGGCCCCAGACTGCAGACCAGGACGGGTCCAGTGACGAGGACAGTGGAGAGGAGGAAGCTGTGAATGTGCGTCAGCAGCTCATCGCACGCTACTTCACTTGACGGTGAGTGTCCATGTACGACGGCTGATGTAGCTGTAGTTGTGCAGGTGTATGTGTGCTCTGTCACAGGGGCCTTTTGTTCACTGAGTGCTGTGTGTCATTGGTCCATGTCCAGGTTGGTATGCCACTGACGGTGGCTGTAGCATTGTGCCCTGTTGCTCTGTGAGATGTGTGTACATTGCTTGTAGTTGGTGACAAGTACTGTGTGATGAGTGTGTGACACACTCATTCAATGGACTCTTGTTCTGTTTTTCACCCCTAGGTCCCTACAGCCTCTCCTGTCCCATCGACATACCACACAGCAGATGCATTTCTGCTCATGGTGGCGATTGCACATCGTTGAATAAACCCAGGACACATAAAGCAGATTGTGATCAGGGTGTATTTATTTACAGCGGTGACATGTGATTGTGTGCAAGGTGATGACAAATGTGGTGCATGCTGTGACAATGAGTTGACGGTCATGGCTGCGTGATGGTCAAGGTGTACCCATGAAGTTCTATGTCCACAGTCCAACAGACACATGCCATTCACATGGCAGTGTGTGGTAGGATCGTAGTACAAGTCAATGCAGTAGGTGGTCAAGGTGGCTGGCTGACTCACTGGCGTTTGGTGCGTGCAAAGTCCTCTCTGGACACCTGTTTCCTCTTCGGACGGCCCCTTCCACGTTTGGTAGGGGGGGGTGCGTTGGTGTGCCGCTGGTGGTGGCTGAGGAGTGCTCACTCGCTGTGGACGCAGGGGAACTCAATGCTGCTCGACCCTGCGCCACAGCAGGTGGTGGCGGAGGTGGTGTTGCTGGCCTTGCCTGTGCCCTCACCACCACCACCAGCTGGCCCATGAGGTCCACAAGTTGGTCCATACGGGTCACGAATTGGCCCATATGGGCGTCCATGGACCTCAACACCCCTAGGACCTCCCGCGTGTCGGAAGCCGACCTGGCCCATTCTCCTTGGGCCTCTTCATAGGCCCCAAGGACTCTGTCGAGTTGCGGCAGGGCTTGGCTCCCAGGCACGGATGGCGTTGTCCTGACCCTGCTCCTCCTACAAGTGCTGCTGCCACCGACCTGCCCACTAGCCACATTGCTCACCACGGTCCTCGCCCTGGCTCCCAGGGTGGACCCCGATGGCCGTACCACCCCTTGCGCAGGGGCTGTGGCCAGGGATGGCGTGGTGGTGGTGGTTGCGGCGGTGGTGGTGGTTGCGGCGGTGGTGGTGGCCACAACGAGCGTGGCAGCAGGGGTCTGTGACTGGTCAGCAGCCCTGGGTGATGTGTTGGTGGGTAGGAGGGGCCCTGGGGAGCGGGTGTGCCCTGCCACTCCAGATGGGCCTGCTGGGTGGTCCGTGTCCGAAGAGGTGTCCAGCTCCTCTACATTCGTGAGTCCGGGTCGGGGGCTTGCGGACTGGCTGTGCTGGCTGCTGTCACCCTCTCCAGCATCCAGCAGTTCGGCACCTGTGGGGAGAATGCGATAGGTCATTGTGTTGCACCTAGCAAAGTATGTATTGGTTGTCTGACATTCACAGTTCGTGCACTGTCGTGCACAGGTTTCCCAGAGGCGTGTGTGTGGATGTACGATGTGTGTATGCGTGGGCTAGGCAATGGAACTGTGTGATGTGGACATGTGGCATGGGACGGATTAGCAATGCCGATGGGTGTGTGTTGCTATGCTCCTACATTTTGTGGCTCGGGTGTATGCGGGCTCCAGGACCATCGACGATGTTGGGTTGAAATATGCTTTTGGGGTTCAAATGGAACGCTTAGAAACGCTGATGCCAAAAGGGGGTACAGCCCCCTAAACGCTTTTGGGTTGAAATATGCTTTTGGGGTTCAAATGGAACGCTTAGAAACGCTGATGCCAAAAGGGGGTACAGCACCCTAAACGCTTTTGGGTTGAAATAATGCTTTTGGGGTTCAAATGGAACGCTTAGAAACGCTGATGCCAAATGGGGGTACAGCACCCTAAACGCTTTTGGGTTGAAATATGCTTTTGGGGTTGAAATGGAACGCTTAGAAACGCTGATGCCAAAAGGGGGTACAGCACCCTAAACGCTTTTGGGTTGAAATGTGCTTTTGGGGTACATACTGTGAGTAATGGGTGCAGGACGTGACATGTGTTCTGGCAACATGACAGTGCATAGACAAAGGTTTGTGTCTGTCTAACATTCCCGGCATATCTGCTGACTGTTATCATTCATGGACATTACATTGGTAGCATTGTTGTGAGTTCGTGCTTGTTGTGTGCCACACGACGTATTGCAGATGGGCCAAATCCTTTGTGTGCGTGCTGCCCTCGTACATGTGCATCAATGCTGTGCTCTTGGGGTGTTGACTATATTATGTGTGTTGTTACTTGCAGTGTGACGTGCGCTTCAGTCACTGCAGGCACATGATTTGTCATGGGCAGGTATCTTTGCATGACTACTGAATGAGGGCCAGCTGTTCGGATGACATACCTTTCATGACACTGGGGCTGAGAGATGAGATGGATGATATGTTGAATGTGCATTGTGTGCCTGTGTGTTTCATGGGTCCAGTTGTCTTTGTGTGCAATATTGTGGTTCCAAGCTGTTACTTCTAGTAAGGTCTGTCGTACATGGGCGTTGTTGTACGATGTGTGGGTGACAGGCAGTAAGGACTGCATGGACAAGACTTCGATGGTGTTGCTGATGTGTGTGATGGGTGGCACAGTGCCTGCCATGTGGGTCTGTACTCCAGTGGGACTTGTGCATGCAGACGTGGCTCCTTAGGTGTTGCTGTATCTGTGATGGGTCATGTGGGGTATGACTCTGTAATACATGTCCGTGTGCACATTGGTCACATGATTGTGACTGGGAGCAGTGCTGCGTGTTCCTCTGCTACGTGACATGTCCCATGTGTCAGTCGTAGTACAGTCCTCATGCCTACAGACACCCCGCCCTGTATAGTTTCCCACCTACAGGTTGTTATTGAGTGCGCAATGCAATGGATGCCACATGGTGCTGGGAGGGAGGGGTGCTCCACCTTGCTGCGCTGTGGGAGTGGGGGCCTGGTGTGTGTTGTACTTCAGCTGTCCCCCCTCCGACCCACTGCCTTTGTGTTGCGGCTACTTACCTGTTACTTGTCGGTTAGTGCAGCTATGGCTGACACATGGGTGTGGGTGTGGGGAGTGCTCCACCTTGCTGCGCTGTGGGACTGGGGGCCTGGTGTGTGTTGTACTTCAGCTGTCCCCCCTCCGACCCACTGCCTTTGTGTTGCAGCTACTTACCTGTTACTTGTCGGTTAGTGCAGCTATGGCTGACACCTGGGTGTGGGGTGTGCTCAACCTTGCTGGGCTGTGGGACTGGGGGCCTGGTGGGTGTTGTACTTCAGCTGTGCCCCCTCCCACCCACTGCCTTTGTGTTGCGGCTACTTACCTGTTACTTGTCGGTTAGTGCAGCTATGGCTGACACATGGGTGTGGGGGGTGCTCCTTCTGGCGCTTCTTGTGTACAAGGGGACCTGGTGGTAGTTGCGGTGCTGGCTGACTGTACACATGCCTCCATGGTTTTGTTAGTTGTTAGGTTTGGGCTGTGTGTGGTAGTGTCTGTTGCATGTGTGAGTGATGTGTTGTGTATTGTGAACTGTACATGGGGGTGTTTGTCACTCGGAGCTATGGCATGGTGGTAGTGCATGTGAGTACATAGCGGTGTGCTGGTATACGTTTGTTTGTACTTACCAGCCTCCACTCCCCCTGGTAATCCGGTGAGGATCTCCGGATGTATGATGACTCGCACCTTCTCCTCCCACGCCTTGAAGGTCTTGAAAAGCGCGGGATTCCCTCCGCCAGTCCTGGCAGCCAGCTCTCAATTTTTGCCCTCCTTCTTCTTGACCATGCTTTTGAGGTCGTTCCACCTTTTGTTTATTTCTCCTCTGTTGCGTGGAACGTTCCCGACTGCATTGACCTGGTCTACAATCCTGGTCCACAACAGGTTTCTGGTGGCTAGTGGTGTCTGCTGGACCATGTTGCCATAGATTTGTGGGTGCACCTTGACGATCTCGTCGACCATGACCGTCAGCTCAGTGGAAGTGAACTTGGGCATTCTGTGTGATGCCATGATGTGTGTTTTGGTGCTTGTGGTGCTGGTGCGGTGTGTGTGTGGTGTGTGATGTGCAGGGGGTTTGTGGTGCCGGTGTTTGGTGGTAGTGCTGG
The DNA here is from genome assembly GCA_963921515.1 of Calotriton arnoldi. NCBI lineage: Eukaryota > Metazoa > Chordata > Amphibia > Caudata > Salamandridae > Calotriton > Calotriton arnoldi. The sequence goes on along the minus strand of CAWUFW010016751.1, from coordinate 6,126 downwards.
TGCTGGTGCTGGTAGTGGTGGTGGTGGTGGGTGTGATGGGTGCGTATCTGTGGTGTGCTGCTGTCCTTGCTGTGTCGCTGTGTCCTCTCCTCTCTTCTTGGCTTTGTAATGTTGCAAGGGGTTGTGGTCTGTGAAGGGGCTGGTTTTGTACTTACCTATGTGGGTGTGTCATGTTGGTCTGTTGTTTTCAGGTGTGTTGTGGCTGGTGTTCTGGGCTTTGTAGTTTATTTGTTTGTCCAGGGGGGGTGTGTTTTCGGGATGTGTACTGTGTTTGTGTATTTGTGCGTGAGTTGCTGTGTGTACTTGTTGGCCATGTTGTGTGCGTTTGTTTTGGTCCGCGGATGTTTCTGTGCAGGGACGTGTCCGCCGGGGATTCCGCCGTGTCCATTTTCATCAGTGTTGTTGAGGCTGGCGGGCGGTGTATTTGTGTGTTTTCCGCGCTCATGTCGGTGCGATCCTAATTTCACGGGCGGTGTCTCGGTCGTCAAGGCGGGCGGTTTTGGGTTGTTGTGCGTATTTCCGCCCGTGGCGGGCGGATGGACTTCGACTCGGACATGGGCAGGCGGTATTTTTTGTGTTTTTACCGCCGCCGGCGGTTTTTGGGTGGCGGCATCGTAATTGCTCGGTCGGTATTCAGACGGTGAAGGCGGGCGGATTTTTACCGCTATGATGGATGGCGGATTTTATTCCGTCCGGTATCGTAATGGACACCTATGTCCACTATTAGACTATTTTGAAGATACATGGGTCGGGAGATTATACATATCTGGCCACAGAAGAAACCCTAAATTCTTAATACCCTGGTGGAACGTATACAGAAGTACATTAAATGGGGAATCCAAAACTAATAACGCAGTTGAAGGATGGCATAATGCCTTTCTTCAATCAACAGGCAGAACAAAACCAACACTAGAAAAATTTATATCATGCCTACAAAAAGAACAGAGTTATCAAGAGTTGCGAATGGAACAATCCATAACTCAACTAACTCCAAAAACATCAAAACAAACTAAACAAATGCATAAATATCTAGAACAACAAGTAAAATTGTATCCTAGTACAAAAGGCCTGGAATACCTAAACATAATATCCAAAACTCTTCTTTAAACCATTAATACAAATAAATAACAAATTACTCATCTATCAAACATACCATAAAAGTAAAATTTATTTATTCTATCACAAAAATAATTACTGTGTGTAACATATTTTTACATTTTAAAAAAATATATTAACACACAGTAATTATATTTGGAATAAATAAAATACAACAACAATAATAAAATACATTACCCACCCACAATAAATAATAATAAATAAACTTACCAGTTTTTCTCCAAATGCTATAAAATCCATTTTCCACTAAGACAATCCAAAGATTAAAAAATACATTTTCCCAAAAAAAAATGTAAAAATACAACTGTAGCAAAAAATAATAATCCATGTAGCAAATGTCCATAGGGAAACCATAAAAAACCCGAAAATGTATAAAATAGTAAAAAACGCTCCAGGAAAACCGAAAAATTTAAAGAAGTGTTACAAATATATTAGTTAATAAAACTAACAAACACTTCTTTAAAAAAAAAAAACGACTCCTTCTGATGCGTAGAACTTCTGAAAATAAAACAGTGTCAAAACAAAATCACATACATTCCCACCCACATAAAATAATACATAAACAGTTACTAGCAATACTACTAGCTTTAAATTTGACAAAATTATACATTAAATACGGAAATCCTAACTCTCTAAACAGGCCTACACAACGTTAACAATACGTAAAAACACCACACGTAACTATAACATATAACATTTCAGAATATAACTAATAAACATCTAACCACACTAAACATAATCTAACTAGGTCCAAAATATATTTAAAACTTAGTTAAAACAAAGAAAACAAACCTTACCTTCAGCGACGTGAAGTATCTCCCAACCGCGAGCTTCTCTTCCACCAAAATGACACAAAACGACATTACCCGGTTACAAAATAAAACGCCCAAAACATAATAAAAAGTGTAACCATATAAAATTTAACTCATTTTATACATTAAAATGTTACTTTACATACAAAAAATGTACAATTGTTTAAAAAAACTGTTCAATTTTTTTTGATGTAAGAAAAAATTGTCATATAACGTACCTAATTTGTAAAATTATAAAAATAAATATTATAATAAATATATTATTTATTATTATAATTACATAAAATAATAAATACAATAAAACAATGTACAAAAAATTGTTAGAAATATTTTTCATGCATTATACAAATATATTTCTGTTAAAAAGTTGTTTTAAGTTAAAAACATTATAAAAATAATTAATATTAATATTTTTAATATTAATATTAATTTAAAAATGTAAAATGTATGTGAGAAAAATATAAAAATGTTAAACATTTATATCATATGTAAACAATTTGCACTTTGTATGTATAAATATATACAATACCTATGACTGTATTAAATATAATTTAAAACACAAAATTCTACTGTTTTGTTCATAATTAATATGTACTTAAACAAAAATGTAAAAGATATAGGAAATGAACATAACATATTTTCTGAAATATATGAACTAATATGTTTCTATTGAATTATAATGTAATAAAATATTTTACTGTATTATCCTATTCATATTAATAAACAATAAAAAAACATTACAACTTCAATAAAAATGTTGTGTTTTATATTTTTGTTGATTTTACTTATTTTATCTATATTTTACATAGGTTAATGCAATTTTTTTTACAAATATTATATTGAATAAATACAGTCAAATTATTAATTAACATTACCCATTTTTTTAATGCAAAATTATCTTATATATTTTTCTAATAATAAATTTGTAATATATTAACAGAAATATTACATACAAATAAAATATTATTTATTATCCTACACTATAATTAATTAATAAACTATTACAACTCCAATATATAATAATTAAATACAATTACTGTACACTAACATATTTTTATATACTATTCCTACCACAATATAAATTAATTCCACAAAATGCTGCACATTGAACATATTAATTTACTATAACAACTGCAATACACATTAAATAAAAAAAATGTGGAACACTAAAATTAAATATTTTAATATTCCCAACTCAATATAAATTAATTAAAGTAAGTGCTATACACTAACAAAAATAATTCACTATATCCACTGCACTATATATCAAATTGAAGTAGCTGCTTGACAGTAAATCTAAATAATTTACTATTCCCAATACAGTCTATATTAAATTATAGTAGGTGCTGGACACTAAACATAAATAATTTACTATTCCCACTCCAGTCTATATTAAATTGGGGTAGTTGCTTAATAGTAAACCTAAATAATTTACTATTCCCAATACAGTCTATATTAAATTAGAGTAGGTGCTGAATACTAAACACAAATAATTTACTATTCCCACTTCAGTCTATATTAAATTGGGGTAGTTGCTTAATAGTAAACCTAAATAATTTACTATTCCCAATACAGTCTATATTAAATTAGAGTAGGTGCTGAATACTAAACACAAATAATTTACTATTCCCACTTCAGTCTATATTAAATTGGGGTAGGTGCTTAACAGTAAACATAAATAATTTAGTATTCCCACTCCACTCTATATTAAATTACAGTAGATGCTGGACACTAAACATAAATAATTTACTATTCCCACTACAATCTATATTAAATTGGGGTAGGTGCTTAACAGTAAACATAAATAATTTACTATTCCCACTCCATTCTATATTAAATTAGAGTAAATGCTGGATACTAAACATAAATAATTTACTATTCCCACTCCAGTTTATATTAAATTGGGGTAAGTGCTTAACAGTAAACCAAAATAATGTACTATTCCCACTCCAATCTATATTAAATTAGAGTAGGTGCTGGACACTAAAATAAATAATTTACTATTCCCACTCCAAGTCTATATAAAATTGGGGTAGGTGCTTAACAGTACACCTAAATAATTTACTATTCCCAATACAGTATATATTAAATTACAGTAGGTGCTGGACACTAAACATAAATAATTTACTATTCCCACTCCAATATATATTAAACTGAGGTAGGTACTTAACAATAAACCTAAATAATTTACTATTCCCACTACATTCTATATTAAATTAGAGTAGGTGCTGGACACTAAACATAAATAATTTACTATTCCCACTCCAGTCTATATTAAATTGGGGTAAGTGCTTGACAGTAAACCTAAATAATTTACTATTCCCACTCCAATCTATATTAAATTAGAGTAGGTGCTGGACACTAAAATAAATAATTTACTATTCCCACTCCAAGTCTATATAAAATTGGGGTAGGTGCTTAACAGTACACCTAAATAATTTACTATTCCCAATACAGGGGCCGATTCCGATTCGGGCCGGAAATCTCTCCGACCGAGCCGGACCCGGAGAGAATTCCGACCGAATCGGACCCGTGCAGCCCGACCGAATGAGTACGATGCGCACGTATGCCATCGGACTCGATTCGGTCGGACTCCCATTGAAGTCAGGGGGAGCCTGTCGTACAACGCGTACGCAGGCTCCCATTGACTCAATGGGTGCGAGGCGGACAAGGGCGCCCCTACAGCGTGTACGCGTCCATGCGCATCGCGGCGTACATGCACAGGTAGGGGGACCCATGGGTCCCCCCTGTGTGCGACTCACGCGCCTACGCGTACAGGGGGGTCCGACGCGGACCCCCAAAGTCCGGGTCCGACAGCTTTTTCGAGCCGGACGGCGCGAGTCGATCGGACTGCTCGCGGCGTGCATCGTTCTTACCCGGCCGGGAAACGTCTCCATAGCGCGGTGCGAGTCGTGTCCATGCGAGTCGGTCGGAGCGTGTTGAAGCCGCGTTCGAGTCGGTTTGCGATTTCGCGGGTGCTTGCATCGTACTCGCTCGGCCGGACCCGCATACGATTCGGTCGGGAAACAGGGCTCCGAATCGGATCCGGTGAATCCGAATCCGATTCGGAGCACTACCGCCCGAGATCGGAATCGGCCCCATAGTGTATATTAAATTAGAGTAGGTGCTGGACACTAAACATAAATAATTTACTATTCCCACTCCAGTCTATATTAAATTGGGGTATGTGCTTAACAGTACACCTAAATAATTTACTATACCCAATACAGTGTATATTAAATTAAAGTAGGTGCTGGACACTAAACATAAATAATTTACTATTCCCACTTCAGTCTATATTAAATTAGAGTAAATGCTGGACAGTAAACATAAATAATTAACTATTCACACTGCAATATAAAATTAAATAAACTATATACTAATAACTAAACATTACCAATTACATCCCACAAAATTTTTTTTTCATAAAAACTCCCAAATATTACACCTTATAAACCCAAAAACACACTACTAAAAATTATTTTCAAATTTATAATTCTATAAATCTATTTATTTTTCAATAAAATCTAAAATTTTCATAATTTTTGATAATATTTAATTATAAATATATAATTTATAATACACTGACCACCCTTAACCCCTACAAACTCAACATCCCACTGCTAAAATTAATTATCAAAATTAAATTTAATTATACATTTTCTATTTTTTATCAATAAATTATAAATTTTGATAAAATTTAAATAATATTTAATTTAAAAAAAATATTTTTAAAACACTGCCCACCCTTATCCCCTATAAACCCAACATCCCACTCCTAAAATTATTTATCAAATTTGAATTTAAATATACATTTTCTAGTTTTTTACAAATAAATTATAAATTTAAATTTTTTTTAATAATATTTAATTTTAAAAAAATATTTTTAAAGCACTCCCCACCCTTATCCCCTATAAACCCAGCATCCCACTCCTAAAATTATTTATCAAATTTAAATTTAAATATACATTTTATATTTTTTACAAATAAATTATAAATTTTTAAAAATTTAAATAATATTTAATTTGAAAAAAATATTTTTAAAACACTCCCCACCCTTATCCCCTATAAACCCAACATCCCGCTCCTAAAATGATTTATCAAATTTAAATTTAAATATACATTTTACATTTTTTATCAATAAATTATAAATTTAAAATTTTTTAAATAATATTTAAATTTAAATAAATATTTTTAA